>SDVV010029018.1:0-11877 GCA_016164225.1 Gammarus roeselii
GGGTTCTCCGGAGGTGACAAAACGGACCTGTGATAGAGTGAGGTTGGCCTGCAGCGTGAACGGGTTCTCCGGAGGTGACAAAACGGACCTGTGATAGAATGAAGTTGGCCTGCAGCGTGAACGGGTTTTCCGGAGGTGACCAAACTGACCTGTGATAGAGTGAGGCTGGCCTGCAGCGTGAACGGGTTCTCCGGAGGTGACCAAACGGACCTGTGATAGAGTGAGGTTGGCCTGCAGCGTGAACGGGTTCTCCGGAGGTGACAAAACGGACCTGTGATAGAGTTAAGTTGGTAGCAGCGTGAACCGGTTTTCCGGAGGTGACAAAACTGACCTGTGATAGAGTGAGGTTGGCCTGCAGCGTGAACGGGTTCTTCGGAGGTGACAAAACGGACCTATGATAGAATGAAGTTGGCCTGCAGCGTGAACAGGTTCTCCGGAGGTGACAAAACGGACCTGTGATAGAGTGAGGTTGGCCTGCAGCGTGAACGGATTCTCCGAAGGTGACAAAACGGACCTGTGATAGAATGAAGTTGGCCTGCAGCGTGAACAGGTTCTCCGGAGGTGACAAAACGGACCTTTGATAAGAGTGAGGTTGGCCTGCAGCGTGAACGGGTTTTCCGGAGGTGACAAAACGGACCTGTGATAGAATGAAGTTGGCCTGCAGCGTGAACGGGTTCTCCGGAGGTGACATAACGGACTTGTGATAGAGTGAGGTTGGCCTGCAGCGTGAACGGGTTCTCCGGAGGTGACAAAACGGACCTGTGATAGAGTGAAGTTGGTCTGCAGCGTGAACGGGTTCTCTGGAGGGGACAAAACGGACCTGTGATAGAGTGAGGTTGGCCTGCAGCGTGAGCGGGATCTCCGGAGGTGACAAGCTGGGGTTGTAACCGTCGGGAACTCCAATTAATGTGCAGTTGATCTCATCCGAACCATCTTTGCAATCCTGTGATAGATGAACGAAACTCGGGTGATCTCATACAAATCCTTATGGTAATTTCGAAATTACTTAGCCAAAATATTAGTTGTCTCATCCAAAAAGTCGGTTCAAAATCAACCTTAAACTTGAAGCAACTTCCCTTTTTCTGCTGATAAAGGTTGTAAGCTACAACCACCATCTTACCTGAATTCCGGAGCAGCGGTGCTGCGGGTCGAGGCAAGATCCATCACCGCAGACCATCTGACTCCTGTCGCAAGCGCTCAGAAGAAGAGGCATCAGAGTACTACTGGGCAATTTCTCTAAGTAATCCTCGTAATAAGGGGAGGTTTGTTGCAGACAATTCTTGAGAATCCAGGTTACGTTCCAAAGATTTCGCCCGAATGGGTGCAAATCTACGGGAAATGATGCAAGGACAATTGTGCTATTTAGTCTGGGTGTAATCGTCCACGATCGCTCTCCTTTCTCCATCTTTAGGTCCAAGTGTCCATGAAAGTAAATCACATCGGATTCCATTCGAGGGTAAAACATCACAACCATGTTAGGCTGCTTGCATAATCCACGCAAATAGTAAGTAGAAGAGAAACTTCTTCCAGAGCACAATGGGCACGCATACTCTATCATGTTCGACATTTTCCACTCACCCGACGAAATTAACATGGTTTTCTCGACGGAAAATTTCGTAGTCTCTGGTAGTGTTTCATTGAAGGTGGGATCAATGTTTCCAAATGATCCAGAATTCAATCTGTCCTCAAAATCAAAAATTTCATTAGCAATCCAACCGTAGGCGGAAGACTGCAAGAAACCCATACACCAACGTCTATTTTTTAGCAGAAGCTTTGCAAAGATCTCATTATCTACTTGACTCAAAAGTTTTGGAACATCAAAGTTAAAGAGGCCGCAAAGTGCAATGGACTCTTCTAAATTCATCATAATAGGCCATACAAAACTTACTGCGGGTTTCTCAGCGCACGGATGATCGGTAATAATAGGCACAAAATAGGCACATCCATTTTGCTTCCAAGGAATCGATTCATACGTCAATAGAGACGCATTCTTAGGTGTGGTCTTACTACAAGGAAACACTTCATTTCTAAAAACGTTCAGTGGTTTCGTCCATAGATTTAAATCATAAATTTTTCCAACAAAAGTTTGCACGGAGTGGAAACCTCCTCCAACTACGTCCTGATCTTGGCCCAGTAAAAGGCTTCCGTTTAATGGGATAGGATTAGCTTTGGTGAGGTTCGTACTATGAATGAGATTGCCATCCAGGAACAACTTAAGGTGGGAGTCTTGACGCCCAACGCAGATGTAGTACCAACGAGCTGCTTCAAATGTGACTTGTACACGAATTTGCTTCTCCAAGAAGATCAAATACACGTCTTTGATCTCTATGCCTGGGAAAACAACGATTAACATTTTTTTTTACTTTTTAAATTCACGAATAGATTTAATACCTGGCAATTCAAGTTCCTAACATGCAACAGACAATGAAAGGTGGCTCTGAAAATATAATGTCTACCTTTACATCTGAAGCTATTTACAGATTATGATGAAACCTACTTTAAATTGGACAAAAAACAATAAGATATTGAAAAACAAAAACTGTGACAAGGGTTTTGACTTATTGAACCTCATTAAAGGTGAAGTGTTAAGGCACATTGTGAGCAAGTTGACACATTTGTTCAATAATTGAAAGCAGAGTGACTTGATGACAAATTTTAATTGTAATACTTTATTTATATATTAATAATTGTGTGAATGGGTTATGTAGTAAGAGATATGGCAGATAGGGTCACTTTTGAATGCATACAAATTTTTCGACCGCACTGCGTTTAATCGGCCAAGATCAGAGCAGTTAAGAAAAGGCACACGATTATCAATCTACAAAGTGATCAATGCCCTTGGTCTTGAATAAAACTTGATCGATTATTAATGCGCCAGTTAGTACTTCCCTGATGCAGCATTTTTTTATCAATCATTTTTTTAATGACACAAGAAGTTACACATTCACTTTGGGATAGCTCAATTCAAAATTCTAGGGTTCGTAGTATTATTCTAGGGTTCGTAGTTCTAACCCGAGGGGCAAACGTTCGTGTGATTAATTATGTTTTGACTACCCCATGATATCCAACTATTCCATCATAACCACCACAGTGCCCAAGAAATTTCGTATCGTACAGTGATAGAAACTTGTGCACTCCTGCAATCCTGTGACTAAACCGCTAACATGAACGTACGCGTCAAAAAAAACGATATTGATTTTGTTTTATTATCATTCTCTATATGAGATTTTTTTTTCAAATGAAAAAATGAATATCATAGAGCAATGATTGAAATCTGAAGAAATGTGCCATCCACTCCAGAAGTTTAAATTGCGCGTTTTAATTCTAACAGCCTTTCAATGAGATTGCATGAATTTATTCATGTTAGCATGATTGATCCAATCTCATTACATAGACGTCACAATCAAGGCACGAACAGGTGGCGTTACTGGAGTCGATGTTACAACTCACCAATGAGGTTAGTGTTGACGTCAGAGGTCGCGTAAGACAAGCAGAGGCGGATTACTGGAGTCAACTGTACAACTCACCAATGAGGATAGTGTTGGCTGTCTCGTCGGAGGTCGCGTAAGACAAGAAGAGGCGGATTACTGGAGTCAACTGTACAACTCACCAATGAGGATAGTATTGGCTGTCTCGTCGGAGGTCGCGTAAGACAAAGCAGAGGAGGATTTTGTAAAGAATTGAAGCCAAAACCAGAAGCACAAGCTAAAATCCGACATGAACAAAGTGCCGTGGTCATCTCGTCGCAACCCATAGTCTTGCAACCTGGTGGAGAAATCTGAATGAATAACAGGATTTATATCAAGGGGCTTTTGCTATGATTCACCATGGTGGAATCGTGGAATTTTGTTTAAGAAAAATCTGGCCAGATCGAAATAAAATAGCGTTGATATATTCATTTTGATGTCGTACCTATTTACAATGGGTTAAAATGTTTGGATTAATAATTTGTCGAATTCAGACTGTTTGTTGACCAAAATAGAGAGTAATCACATGATTCAATTAAAGCACCATACCAAATGAAAGTTTTGCAAACTGACACTCACTGGAGTTATACGGCACTTGTCTAGTAACTAATGGGAATAGTTTTGCAAAGTGACACTAACAGAAGCAATGTGTCACTTTCCTAGTACTTAATATCAATAGTTTTGCAAACTGGCACTGACAGAAGTGATGTGTCACTAAACTAATAACTAATATTCCAAATTGTTTAATTCAGTGATCCACTTTCAACCCCATACAACAATAAGTCTTTAAGTTTTAAGTTTTCTTTCCGTGAGTCTGCTGACGACGGACATGCTCAGCTGCGCAACTTGCAGGTGAGAACATGCAGGCAATATTCACTTTAAAATTACACAAATTTAGAGAACTACTCTGGATTTGAGGTTAATTCGCTGGAAATGAACAAAATGCAACAATGTTTAACTAATTGAATATAAGGTTGACTTTTTCAGGCAATACTATGCCTCCTCATCAGCAACAATAAACACTACCATACAATGTGAAAGGAAGAGCATTGATCTAGCAATTCAAATCTCCTAAATGAAAGCTCAACTCACAATAATAAAAAATGTGGAGCTACAAATATGCTAAAAAACAAGGTATCTAACTATCTCAAATATGGAGGAGGTAAATTGTTCAATACTGGTCTATGTGATTCAAGAAAAATGCCTCTAGTGACGGCATCAAAAAAACCCAGGCAATTTCTTGAAATTTGGTAACTTTTCATCAAACTGGATTCTATCGAAGATTTTCCTTGTTAGGAATTTGAACAGGAAGGGTCGTTAGTGAATCCAGTTTGATTAAAAAGTAACAAAATTTGAATGCAATGCCGAGTGACTGCATCGGGCGATGCAATCACTCGAGACATTTACTTACATCACACAGACGAATAATGAACAAATTAGCTCCACCTATTTTGTGATAGTTAGATACCTTGATAATTTAGTAAATATGCAGCCCAGCCCTTTTTATTATTGTTTGTTGAACTTTCATTTACGACACATAACTTGCTTGAGCAATTTCCGTACTTTCACAGTGTAGGTGTTATGCGTTGCTGATTTTATTCACAGCTTAGGTTTTATTTGTCGCTGATTAGGGCATAGTATTGATCGAAAATGTTAGTATACGAATAAATTAGACATTTTGTCGTTTTGTTACATATACAACTCAAATTATTTGATGAGAAATTCACAAATTTTTTGATATGATAAAAATTTATTTTTGTGTCTAAATTTTTGACGATTCAAATTTACAATCGTAGCATGACGGTTTTATTTGCATTTCTGTTAAACCTTCACTCGGTTCATCTCCGTTAAATGGTATTAATTACAGGACCCTATTCGATTGTGGCGTAACGAGACATGTACGATAAGAAATGTTCATGGGAACTGTGGTGGTTATGGTGGGGTAGTTAGATCCCATGGGGTAGTCTATACATAATTAATAACACGTACGTTTGACCTGCGGGTTAGAAACACGTATTTTTACCCTTGCTGGTTAGAAGCACGTGCCCTAAGTTAGGTTAGGTTGGGTAGGAAAATTCCAACAATATGCTCGTTGCGTAGCTAGCAAATATATCCAGCTGCATGAAACATAACGTAGCACGTCGGCACGGAGCCACTACCCCACGATATCGAACAGCACCAGAGTGAGCACCGCAGAATACATTTTGGTTTCGTACCATACTCAACGAGACACGAAAACGGTTTCAAATTTACCTAGCAGTCTAAACAACATCTAAATTATCAACAGGAATTAAGTTCAAAATTATACTGCTGAACTTGAAACGTTCATAACACGTATTCATGTTGAGCTACTGACACTTCAACTAATAAGATGCATAGCTTCTGCTAACTCTTCAGTTAAACCCGTTCCAAGGTTACCAACGTTACCTGTCGTCCGACGCGTCCCTCACGGCAGGGTCCAGGGCTTCCTGCAGGTTGCGTACCGTGACGTAAGTGGCATCATCCTGGGAAAGGCCGCTGAGTTCGGACAAGTGGATGTAGTCCCCAGCTTTGAATTCCGTTTTATCCACTGAAAAATTTAGCGAATAGAAATATCAATATGACTCAAAATGTTATTCAGAGAGTCGATAAGCATTTAATGATATAAATCATAAATTTCATTTTGCTACCCATATTATGGCAACAATTATAGAGACTTAGCTTCAAAAATACGAATATTTATTCCCTAAGTGCATTGGCGCTATTACTGCGGCGTCGCCGTGTCTTTTTCGCGCGTGCCCCTCGGGTCTCATGTTCATTTGCCTCAACAGGCTCTCGTACGAATACCGTTAGCTCTTATTTTGTACCAATATTATTTTAAGCCTTTCATGGAAAGTTGAGCTGTTGTCTTATTTGAATGGAATCATAAAGATGGTCTGATGATCTCCCAAGGTGTGACATACCCGTTGTTTGCAGTTGTTTGTTAGTGCAGCGCCGAAAGCAGAAAAATAGCCTCCCGATGTATAGTAATTGTCAATATCCAAGAAAAAAATATGAGTCAACGGCTTCCAGCGAGAGGATGCAGATGCGAACCTGGTGCTATGAGGGCTCACACAGAAGAGGACACGGCGTGTCGCCATTACTATTAGGCTCATTTAGTTCAGTTTCAGTTCTTCTATGTCATCATCATACCACTAGATGGCGCTATTAAAACAATGCCCAAGAGCAGCAGCAGTGCTGATAATGAAGGTGAACCCATTTGGCGGGGAATGCTTATCTGAAATAACAAAGAAATTATATGAATTTTTCATTAACCACAACTTGATTTGAGCTCTTCGTGTGTCCAAGGGCTGCAGTATCGGTACAAGCTGTTCGTGTGTCCAAGGGCTGTAGTATTGGTACAGACTGTTCGTGTGTCCAAGAGCTGCAGTATTGGTACAAGCTGTTCGTGTGTCCAAGGGCTGCTGTATTGGTACAGGCTGTTTGTGTGTCCTTGAGCTGCAGTATTGGTACAGGCTGTTCGTGTGTCCAAAAGCTGCAGTATTGGTACAGGCTGTTCGTGTGTCCAAGGGCTGCAGTATTGGTACAGGCTGTTTGTGTGTCCAAGGGCTGTAGTACTGTTACAAGCTATTCGTGTGTCCAAGAGCTGCAGTATTGGTACAAGCTGTTCGTGTGTCCAAGAGCTGCAGTATTGGTACAGGCTGTTCGTGTGTCCAAGGGCTGCAGTATTGGTACAAGCTGTTCGTGTGTCCAAGAGCTGCAGTATTGGTACAGGCTGTTCGTGTGTCCAAGGGCTGCAGTATCGGTACAAGCTATTCGTGTGTCCAAGGGCTGTAGTATTGGTACAGGCTGTTCGTGTGTCCAAGAGCTGCAGTATTGGTACAGGCTATTCGTGTGTCCAAAGGCTGCATTATTGTTACAAGCTGTTTGTGTGTCCAAGAGCTGCAGTATTGGTACAGGCTGTTCGTGTGTCCAAGGGCTGCAGTATTGGTACAGGCTGTTCGTGTGTCCAAGGGCTGTAGTATTGGTACAGGCTGTTCGTGTGTCCAAGAGCTGCAGTATTGGTACAGGCTGTTCGTGTGTCCAAGAGCTGCAGTATTGGTACAGGCTGTTCGTGTGTCCAAGGGCTGCAGTATTGGTACAAGCTATTCGTGTGTCCAAAAGCTGCAGTATTGGTACAAGCTATTCGTGTGCCAAAGGGCTGCAGTATTGGTACAAGCTGTTCGTGTGTCCAAGGGCTGTAATATTGGTACAAGCTGTTCGTGTGTCCACGTGCTGCAGTATTGGTACAAGCTGTTCGTGTGTCCAAGGGCTACAGTATTGGTACATGCTGTTCGTGTGTCCTTGAGCTGCAGTATTGGTACAAGCACAATTCAATGAACGATTATTCATGAACGCGTCGCTTTTGGATGAACGGATAATCTATGTGGTTCATTATAAAAAAAACGAACAGCAGCCATACAAACGCCGTTCATTCTTCGGAGTTCGTCGTTCCTTGTTTTGTTTTGATGCAGTTTTGAGTCAGAACATTTTTCTGCATTGCATGAAGAGCTTATAATAAGTAAAAACATTGAGAAAACATGAGCACATAAATTAAAATATATTATAATCAGAATAAAGCGATAGGGAGACCAGTTGAAATTAAGTGTGAATTGGCTTTGCCTTAACTAATGGAAAAATTTTGGGAAAACATTTGGGCTATTTTAGTTGACGGAGGCACGTTCGTACCAATCATTTTGAAAAATATGATGAATTTAATTAGGAGCCAAAGATGGTTGTTATCAGGTACATTTTAAAAATTGGGAGCCCCCGTCGGCTCAAACGAAGAAGCAAGTCACAAATAGAAGTTAATGACTGAACACCTGCCGCTTATTAAAAACGTTGTTCAGCAACTCAGAGCGGCCCGAAGAACAGGATTGATTGATTTGAGCCTCATCTGCACCGGAGCCTCAACGTGAGTCATAATAGGCTCCCCGGTAGGGCGCGCGAGGAAGAGGACTTCTCTGTTTCTTGGGTGACATCTGATCCACAATGCAGCTCTAAGCTTGTCAGCAGCATTAAATAAGTCAACAGTATTTAATAACTTGTCAGCAGCATTAAATATGTCAACAGTATTTATTAACTTGCCAGCAGCTTTAAATGTGCCAACAGTATTTATTAACTTGTCAGCAGCATTAAATAAGTGAACAGTATTTAATAACCTCTCAGCAGTATTAAATATGCCAACAGTATTTATTAACTTGTCAGCAGCATTAAATGTGTCAACAGTATTTATTAACTTGTCAGCAGTATTAAATATGTCAACAGTATTTATTAACTTGTCAGCAGTATTAAATATGTCAACAATATTAAATAACCTCTCAGCAGTATTAAATATGCCAACAGTATTTATTGACTTGTCAGCAATATTAAATATGTCAACTGTATTCAAAAGATTAGGCAAAGTCGTAATCTAATTTCTGAATCCTTTCTTCCAGCAGAGTTTCTTCGACGAGATTACATGAGCAATCTCTATTAATTTGGAAGCTTATCGCTCTAACCATTTCTGTATAATTCCAGTTGTTGGAGGACACACATTTATCTTCACAACTCTTCTGATTACGTTCGACCGACAACACATTTATGCCGACGGTAAAGCAAGTACATGTACAAATAAATCGGTGACGTCATGAGGGCATTATTCCATTATTGACTTCATAAAAAGTATACAGCCACTGTTTAAATAATAAGTTTTATATTCGATCATCAAAAGGGTTCAACGCCACAGATGGACTTCACGAGTAGATAGCCACTATTAACGTATTAAGTTATGTATTCGATCATCTAAAGGGTTCAACGTCACAAATGGGCTTCACACAACACAACTAGCATGTTTACATCAGTATTCACTGACTCTGTCAACTCATTTTTGTGGCTATTATTTCTGGGGAGGATGAGGAATATTTCTGGAGAGGATGAGGATTTAAAATAATTTAGGTATATTGACAGGTTGACAATCTACAGAAAATTTCAGAATACACAAATGATGTGTACCAAGTTTTGTTTTGCGTGAGCTGTTTTGAAGACATTTGCTTCGTAAATGTGGCGAATACATTTGGTGGTGGATACCTATGGCGGTAGATTCATCTGGTGGTGCATACATTTAGCTCTACACCCCACCAATCGATGGATATTGTTGGATGGTATTGTTATAGATGTCAATCACGTAAAACAGTCACATTGGTCTATTGTTTTCACGGGTAAAATCACTAAAATAAGTCTTGTCGACGGGGAGAGTAGAAAATGTCCAACAGGAACGAAAGGCAGCTTCCAGTTTTAACCGAGGTAAACTCCATGGAAATATAATTAATTGAATTATTTCTACCAATTACTGTACCATTTTTGGTGATACAATCATTGTCGCATAAGCTAATATTGTGCTTTATCTTCTATAGCAGGAGATATTCATCCGACTTTTGTACTCCAGTATTGAAATATTCTAAAAACTTATGTCGTCTATTCACCCCTTCATTATTCATACAATGTTTTAGATTCATCTTCACAAATGTAAGCGCATTTCGATATCCCAACCATTGTTCTTAAAATTTTCTTACCCCATGTATTCATGATTTTCCCAAACATATACATTCGTAATTTCCCAACCCCGATTATTCGTGATTTCCCCACCCCAAGTAGTCGTGATTTTTCCATCCTCATGTATTATTGATTTCCTAACGCCAGGCATTCATTTTTCTTACCTCAAAAAAGGCTTAGGCTGTAAGGTCATTGATTATAATATTGTAAATTATAATTTGTTCTATGAAATAATAACCGGCGGCGGCCCACTAGCGATGAGCTACGACGATTTCAAATTGAACTTCCGTTTACGTTCATTCAAATAGTGTATATGATAATGAAGTTTAATGTCTTATTTTAAGAAATTGAAAACCCATTGCCAGACGATGGGAATAAATGATTTAATAATAATACTAATAACATGAGGTTTCATATATCATTTTCTCACGTAATGTTTGGCCCTCGAAAAAATAAATTTTCCAATTAATTGTTTAGTTTACATGACATGTTTATTACGAAAAGGAAAAAAACATTTATGTGAATCATCAAGATGAGTCTCGTTCTACAAGAACGAGATAACCAAATATGTGGGTGTATGAACAGAAGATCACTCGTGAAGTTGAAAACGTTATGGAACACTTTGCCTTAAATGATTTGTTTTAGAAAGAAAAGGTTAGTTCGAAAGATGAAGAAAAATTATAATCCAGATGAATAAGCCCATTTATTATGTCTTTATATCAAGTGTCATTGCGGCCGAATAGGCTCTTCAAATTGAATACTCCTGTCCCTCTAAAGTCAGCTGCTGAGAGGGCAATGGTAACCAGGAAAGCGGGTTGGTTGATGAGATGAACATAACTGTATTGACAAATGAAGGCGTACGGGAATGAAACTAATCCCGATAATGGCAAGTCTTTACTGAAGAAAGTAGTCGTTATTTTCCCACAAGTTATTCAACTTATCGTGGACAGCAGCCTGATGCAAAGACGAGCAGATGGCTCCTCATCTGTGATTAGATAGTTTTGTTTTTGGTTATTTTATTGTTAAATTATCTTCAAACTAATGACAAAGAAAACCATTCTTTTTGCGCGGGAACTAAACTATTCGCTGACACAAAATGTGCAGCACCAAATTTTTGATTCACTTATCATGATATCAGTCGTTTTTTAACCTACATACTGCTTGGATAATTGAAAAGTCTTATTGATGCCATAAAACATCAATAAATTATACTTGCAACGCATACTTGAAAGGAGACGAATATTGGAAGCTAATTGAGCGCTTTCTTTTTGCGTAGAATTAATAACATCTGGCACCATGAACTGGGATTTGACCGACGATACTTTCAAGCTCAACCCCGCATCGCAGTGGCAAGAAGTGCCAATAACAATCGTGTCAATAGGGTACACGTGAGCCAAATACGTGACGTCAATGCGTGTTCACGTGGGCCAAATACGTGACAGCTTTCCTTTAAGTGTTCAGCATTTGAGTGAAAGCTTCCGCGTTAGTTAGGTAACTAAAAACAATAAAAACCGGACTAGAGCATTTTCTACTCTGCTTTTCCACTTTTGTGTTATTCTCCACCAGAGCTCTGACGCTTCTAAGTAATTTAACGTAACAAACGCGGTTGGTTCCACTCAATCTTCTTCTAACTAATAACACTACTAATACAATGATTGTGAACCCACTTTAACGAGCTGCCTTTCTTTGTATGTGACCTCAATCATTTACAGTTTAAACCAGATCAAATTAGATTAGAAAAGCAAGTGACAGTTGAAAGATATAACTATTACGACTGTTGTTGACGGTCAGTGCACATCACTTGAAGTAATACATTCCGACTTATGACTCCTCTGATACAGTCTGGACACCATGACAC
>SDVV010029019.1:0-11876 GCA_016164225.1 Gammarus roeselii
TATATATTAGGCTTTATTTGGTAGCCTATATATGTATATTATTTTCTCTACAAGTTTTGTCAGTAACTAATTTCTGTGTTTATACCTTTATGTTTCAGTCCGGCATGTGCTATGAACCAACAGATGTTTCCACCAAGAACCAGGTGGACGAGTTCACGTGCTTGGGAACAGACTTTGTTGAGCAGCCATCAGAAGTATACAATATGCAACTATACAATATATACAAGTCGAAAAAATTGGAGTTTAAGTTCGGTGTAAGGGGAGCGAGCACAGGCAAGCAACCAGTCGGTATCGGGGTCAAGTCAACATTGACTCTCTTAGACTATCCCTTGCTGCTTCATACATTTCACTTCCGCCACAAGCGTGGCCTATGATGTTGTTGTCCCCGAACCGGGCTTCATCTTAATTGCTGTATGTGCCCAAATGATTTCCGTTCGCTTCAGATCAGATTGTTTGCTGCTTATAGGTTTTTGTATTATAAATTACCTTGTCGGACTATACTACCCGTCCTTCCGGCCAGCACATGTCTAATGTAATAGGGATGTTATTGACGACCGTTTACTTGCCGGAAATCTTCGTTACGCATTGACATTGCCCAAGTATGGGGAGATGCCCCCCCCCCTTTCTAAGAAGAATTATACCGTACAACCGTATTATACAGAACCGAACATTGGTCTCTATCATGGTCAGTTACATCATCGCTATTTACCATGCTATGAACGGTCTATTTCCAGTTATGTATCGATCAACTGGACGACGTTCTCTGCCATAATGTCTTGGTTGGTCTTTACTTGGTATATTCTTCATTGGTTCACTTTGTATTGCGGGTGTGACAGGCATACTCTGTCTAGATTCATCATCGCATTCATACCGATTATTCACAGATGCGTTGCCACTAGCATTCTCATCTCGCATTCGTTCACGTAACTCAGATTCTTTCCGTAGACTGTCTCTCAAGCATTCTTCCAGATAAATGTTTCCTTTAGTCTCGTCCTCACGAGGTTAGGTGTTTCCTGGTAACAGCTGTTTGACATGTCTAGTCCATATAACATCTAGTTTTGTTACATAAATTTTATACATATTAATACAATTTTTTTCCTTAACAACGTCATCTAACTATTTAGGGCCTTTCCTCAAGTATAGCACATGTACATTGTCTCCTACTTGGAACATAGTTATATTTACAATTTTTTATGGCATTGTGCCGGGGCATATCTAGGGTTAATTCACTCCTTTTTCGTTACATACACTCTGCCATTTAATGATACAGCTGGAGCAACGCCCATCACGGAACGTGGGGTGTTATGATAACGTAATAACACATGGCGTAGCCGTTTATTTACAGTACCTGTGGCTTTTCTCAGGCCACTTGTTATTATGCCTACGCTGCGTTCAGCTTGACCATTTGAGCTCGGGTGATGAAGCGCCGGCCTCACATGCTCAATAACCTTTTGTGCTAAGTGGTTTTTAAATTCCTCAGACGTAAATGAGCTACTATTGTCTGATACTATGGAGGAAAGTAAGCCATTTTGAGAGAATATTGTATCTAACACCTCTAATGTTACTTCAGAACTTACACTCTTCACTACTTCCGCCTCAATATAACGGGTCAGTGCGCAAACCACGACTTAGATAATTTTATCTTGAAAGGAGCAATGGTCAATGTGTAACCTCGACCATTTGTTTATGGGTCTTGGCCATTCACTCTTTGAAGTCTGCTTAGGGATTCTGGCATTCGCCACGCATTTGCTGAACACTTTAATGAAGTTCTCAATGTTCTTCATCTATTTTAGGACACCACTCCAATAAACGGGCAATCCCATTCATCGCCGATATGCTGGGATGATTTGTATGTAGTAGTTCTAAGATCTTGTGTCTGTAGCGTTGTGGAATCACCACCCTATTACCATACATTATGCAGTTATTGAACAGTGACAGGTTATCATTAGCCTTCTGGAATGGTTTTATGACCTTCTATACCGTTACTGGGAACCCATGCAAAATGTAATGCCTGACTTGTGATAGCTGTGGATCTCTTTGGGATTCCACGCTTATGTCTTTTTCTGAGACATAGACGTAGACATACAGCCATTTCCTCCTAGTTAGGAGGGTGGCTAAGTTAGGCAGACACAGAGGGGGGAAGCGTCCAATCTCCCCGCCACAAGATGTCTTTTTCTGGGACACTGTATAATTCCAAATCTCTCAACAACAATACGAATTCAGTGGATTCCAAGTCATCTTTTGACTCTGCTAACGGCAGTTGTGAAAGACAATCGCTAAAGCAATTTGATTTGGCAGAAAAATACACGATTGTGTAATTATATTGACTCAGTCTTAAGTTCCATCTTTGTAGTCATGCACTGCAATTGACTGGCATAGCGTTTTCACGCCCCATGAGTTTTATTAATGGCTTATGGTCAGTGCGAATTTGAAACCAGCCTCCCAAAACTTATTCACGGAATCTCTCAACTCCAAACATGACTGCTAATGCCTCTTTTTCAATGGTAGCGTAATTCTTTTGGGCACTAGTTAATGTCTTTGAGGCAAATTGAACAGGCATGAAAGCCTCGTTGCGTTTTTGCAATAAAACTGCAGCTATACCGTGGTTGCTGGCATCGGTCTCAATTGCTGTTTCGAGATTTGGGTCAAACAATTTTAATACTTCAGTAGCTCTGAAAAGATTTTTAATGGTCTCAAAACATGACTGATGATATTTCTCCCACACGAATTTAGGATTTTTTCAGTAAAGCGCACATTGGTGCGAATGCACTGCTGAAATTCGGAATGAATCTACTATAATAAGTACACAATTCCACAAAACTCTGTACTTCTTTAACATTTGATGGGCAAGGTGCCTCTAAAATTGACTGAATTTTCAGAGGGTTGGGTCGTGCTCCCTCGTTTGACAACACATGACCTAAGTACTCAACACTTTTCAAGAAATAACAGGACTTGCTGTTATTTATTTTGACACCTACGCCCTGTAAGGCTGTGAATACCTTGTCTAATACCTCTAGATGTTCTTCATGCGTTTTAGTAAGTACTAATACATCATCAATATAACATATTGTATTAGGTACGCTAGAAAGAACTTGCGAAATGAAACACTGGAATATTGCACTGGCTGAAGATATGCCAAACGGTAAGTAATTATACTGGAACAGTCCCTGCGACGTATTAATGGCAGTGTTTTTCTTGGATTCCGCGTCTAACGAAAGTTGTAGGTACGCGTTTTGTAAGTCAATACGTGAAAATACTTAAGCATCTCCACTGTTCCTTAGCACGTAGTCAAGAGTGGCCATTGGGTACGTAATCGTTTATGTGAATTTATTGATAGTCAAAGCGTAGTTGGCGCACAGTCGTATTTTACCAGTGAGCTTTAAAACTACAACCACTGTTCAAGCCCAATCACAGTGATCCAGTCTTTCAATTATTCCAGCGTTTTCCAAATTCGTTAGCTCTTCCTTTACATGACATCTGTATCGAAATGGAACGCTTCGCGGTCTATAGAACATGGGTTTACAGTCACTATCAACCTTAATATTAACCTTGTGTTTAACGTTACTCCTGTAGTTAGGAGACAGAAACTCACTGTACTTATTAAATAAATTGTATCTAGTTACCGTTCTAACAAACGACAGTTCTTTGAGCATATTCACAGATGATCCGAACTTCTCACATAAATCACGACCGAATAATGAGGATAAGTTATGTTTTACAAAAAGAAAAGTATGCAATTTGCCCGTTCCTTCTACATTTACCGCAAGCGTTGTTTGCCCAGTGAAAGTAATGGCATTGTTCCCGTGATCAATCGCTTTCTGGTACGTTTTGCATACTATAGCACTTCTAATGTCACAGATCATATTTTTTGTGATAATGCTTATCGATGATCTCATGTCAAGATCTGTCCATGCCTCCACGTAGGTCGCCGTCCTTTTTTGTTTGGCGGAGGCGCTTGTAGTTCTTGATCCCGGGCCACTCGTCCTCAGCTTGGGAGAGTCCGTTGAAGCGATTCTTTACTTCCGTCGGTTGTGGCTCTTTGTGAATCCTGGTTGAAAGTCTGTTCCGGATCTTCTTAACGGTAAAGTAATCACTCGGGTTTCTTTCTTCGAGTGGTGTGCAATAGTCCGCTTCGGCGATGTGATTTGCTTTATTTCGTGTGGTG
Organism: Gammarus roeselii; assembly: GCA_016164225.1. Classification (NCBI taxonomy): domain Eukaryota; kingdom Metazoa; phylum Arthropoda; class Malacostraca; order Amphipoda; family Gammaridae; genus Gammarus; species Gammarus roeselii. The sequence continues at coordinate 4,166 of SDVV010029019.1, forward strand.
TTGTAGGCTTTAGATCTGCATGCTTTTGCGACATGCCCCACTTTTCCACACTTGTTACACTTTAATTTGAGTGCAAAACACTCTTTCGCCAGGTGCTTTCCTTTGGCCCTACATCTTATGCAGATATAACTTTCGTTCACTTGCGTCGTCAGCTTGTCGTTCCCGTAGATTTTCTTAAAACCTTTTGAATGCCGGTCACGCCTTGGTGAATTTGAGCGGCGGTCCGACCTTGGTGAGTGCTGGGGCTTATTCTGGTATACTCTTTCCCGTGAGCATACCGGGATGATGTCTTCTACGTCCACCGATATTTGTTCGAGTGTCTTTGCTCATGTCAAGGTGTCGTCGAAGCTCTTCTCTTCGCATTCCGTGATCAATTTTGTGATCAACCTGCTGGATTGCTATCCGGCTATAAATTGATCTCGAAATAGTCTACTTCAGCAGCAGTTCTCGTATTCGCACTTGCTCCCCAATTCGTTGAGGGATCGAGCGTAACTCTTGATCATCTCGTCGTCCCGTTGCTTCCTCCTTATGAACTGTACCCACACTCCGATTGTGGATTTCTGCGTCGTGTATGATGTTGTTAGAGTTGCCAACAACTCGTCGTATGTAGCCACTTTTATGCTCTTCGGCTTTATTTTTTCTGAATTTGTGTGATAACGCTTGTTGCTAAGCATGATTCCAGCAATGACGCCTTTTATCGCTCGTCGTCCTTTGCTGCTGTCAGGACTCGGTAGTTTTGGAATTCAAAACGAGCCAAGAAGTCTTTGATGCCTTCCGTAGCAGGGTCTAACATTTTATATGCGTTGTCGTGAAACATTTTCAATGTTAGCACTTTATGAGTTTTCACAACTAAATTACACTAAATTCTTCACCTCGTCGCCAGTTGTTATTTCTTAAAATATTGTAGACAGAGGACTTCTAGACAAACAATTGGATTGGGTTGTATATATGATTTATTTTCAACTATACAATTTATACAAATAAAAAAATGGGAGTTTAAGTTAGGTGTAAGGGGAGCGAGCACAGGCAAGCAGCCAGTCTGTATCGTCAACACTGACTCTCTTAGACTATCCCTTGCTGCTCCATACATTTCACTTCCGCCACAAGCGTGGCCTATGATGTTGTTGTTCCCGAACCGGCCGTCATCTTAATTGCTGTATGTGCCAAAAGGATTTCCGTTCGCTTCAAATCAGCTTGTTTGCTGCTCATAGGTTTTTTATTATAAATTACCTTGTCGGACTATACTACCCGTCCTTCCGGCCAGCGCATGTCTAATATTATAGGGATGTTATTGATGACCGTCTACTTGCCGGAAATCTTCGTTACGCATTGACATTGCCCAAGTATGGGGACATGACATGCTTCATTAAAGGAAATATCCAAGGTTTTGAATGCATTTCTAGTAAGTTAGAATTGTAAATAGGAAATTAACGTTCAATTGACAGTTGACCGATGTAGTACCGTAGTTTTGACAGGTGTAGTTCCGTAGTTTTGACCGATGTAGTACCGTAGTTTTGACAGGTGTAGTGCTGTAGTTTTGACCGATGTCGTACCGTAGTTTTGACGAGAGTAGTACCGTAGTTTTGACGGGATTGGTACCGTAGTTTTGACAGGCGTAGTACCGTAGTTTTGACAGGTGTTTTGCTGTAGTTTTGACCAATGTAGTACCGTAGTTTGGACATGTGGTACCATAGTTTTGACCGATGTAGTACCGTAGTTTTGACAGGTGTAGTGCTGTAGTTTTGACCGATGTCGTGCCGTAGTTTTGACGAGAGTAGTACCGTAGTTTTGACGGGATTGGTACCGTAGTTTTGATAGGTGTAGTACCGTAGTTTTGACAGGTGTTGTGCCGTAATTTTGACCGATGTAGTACCGTAGTTTTGACAGGTGGGGTACCGTAGTTTTGACCGATGTAGTACCGTAGTTTTGACCAATGTAGTACCGTAGTTTTGGCAGGTGTAGTGCCGTAGTTTTGACCAATGTAGTACCTTAGTTTTGACAGGTGTATAGCTGTAGTCTTACCCGATGTAGTACCGTAGTTTTTACGGGAGTAGTACCGTAGTTTTGACGGGATTGGTACCGTAGTTTTGACAGGTATAGTGCCGTAGTTTTTGACCGATGTAGTACCGTAGTTTTGACCGATGTAGTACCGTAGTTTTGCCAGGTATAGTGTTGTAGTCTTGACCGATGTAGTTCCGTAGTTTTGACGGGAGTAGTACCGTAATTTTGACGGGATTGGTACCGTAGTTTTGACAGGTGTAGTACCGTAGTTTTGACAGGTGTTGTGCCGTAGTTTTGACCGATGCAGTACCGTAGTTTGACCGATGTAGTAACGTAATTATGACGGGAGTAGTAACGTATTTTTGGCTAGAGTGGTACCATATTTTTTTGTGATTGTGAGGCTGTGAGCTGCGACAATTTGTCAGTAAGTGGCACAAAGTGCACAGGGCGGCCAGGGCCCACTTGGCAAATACCAAGGCCGTGAGCTGTGACAGTCAGTAAGTGGCACTAAATGAAGGGCGGCCATGGCCCCACTTGGCAAATGGCAAGGCAAGAGGTGAAGGTAATTCCATGAATTTTAATATGTAAATCATGAAAACTAATAGCATGGAGGCGATGGAGCTATTCAGAACAAAGGAAAATGTGATTAAAACATCAAGAATGCACTAACAACAACCTTTCAAATTACCAAAAATACAGAAAGTAGTACTCTAGAAACCGACTCACTTTAAATTTGAATCAACTTGCAATTTTTATTATTCACAGATTCTATTGCACTGTCGTCCATTTACAAGTTGTAATATTGCCATTCGTCATTTATCTCTTACTTTTCTTTACTGGGTGATCACAAAATGTTATCTATCTGATATAGTGGCGCTTTGGATGAACCTTGCTTCCAATTAAACCATCTCAGCCAAAGTATGAGATCAGATCATATGAAGGTACTAGGAGTAAACTGCTCTTCAACATCTTGTCTCTTATCTGCTATACCGTCGCAAGAAACATGAGCTTCACTCACGGCAAAGAAACTTACAGATTCAGACTCAGAGACCAACGACCGTATCAAATCGATAGAAAAAAGGTCAACATTGCTGGGACACTCAACAAAACTGTAGTAAACAGGCGGCAGGCTGTCAGTGGCAAGGCATCACAGATCGGGCGACAGTCCTGCCACACCCGAACTGATACAAGTAACCGTTTCGGTGTATTGCCCGATGAAGTGAACTCTCAAAACACAGAAGAAATTATTGTGACTGTTGATTACCATGTCACCTCCATCAAACCAAATCAACGAAAATAGAGAGTCCAAGCAAAAATTTTCCGTAAACCAATCATACAGAAAAACACACCTTCTTCTGAACTGATCATACTACAGTCGGGGCTAAAGACGTGGTGGCGCAGACGGAAGAAACATGGGTAAGGTATAAAACCATGCTAACAAACGTCAAACGATCGCACGCAAACATCCATGTCGCTGGCCTCCTGCCCCATTCAAACCAAAGTAAATACAAATTGAGCAAGAGGATATTTCTAAACAATCGCATGAAACGTTCTGCAAAGCAAAACAAATCTCATTCTCGGACCATTTGGAAACGACGATCAACCTCAAAAACTATGAATTCGATGGAATCACCAACAAGGCACGCATTAACACGTCTGGGCTTGATACCCTCGAAAGCATTCTTCAGAATATCGGTGCTGGCCTCGTCCCCGAAATCAAATTAAAAAACATTCTTGCTGCCCAATACAAGACCCCGCCATTACTGCCCAACAAAATGGGTCAACGACCGCCGCCCGAGCAAGCAGCAATCACCGACCCTGCAGTAACGATAGAGGAAAAGCCGACAAAAATAGATTCACCAGGAACAAAAAAGTCCATCGAAGTAACACAGCAGCCCCCGACCGCAACTGAAGAGTTTCTGGCAGGATTCCGAGCCAAAATACTCTCAAATGTTACTATATAAACGCTAGAAGTCTCGGAGACAAAATCAACGAATTGGGAATCCTCACAATTAACGATGAGATCGACATGATAGCCATCACAGTATCGTGGATGAAATCAAGCACCAGAAATTATCTGGGCGAAATCACTCTCCCGGGGTTTTCCCTATTTCACTAAGATAGACTAGGCCGTAAGGGTGGAGGAGTATTGTTTCTCGTAAAAAATACTCTACAAATAATAGAAGTTTCTATTCCAAGCAGCAGACACGACATAGTTTCAATTCAAGTAGTGGTAAACATACAAAGTGTCAAATCACACTAGTTTATTGTCCTCCCAAGAGCATTGTCGCAGATGATATCGATCTTTACTACCCCCTCGTCGATGTGGTCAGAACACAAAACAGTATAGTACTTGCAGACTTCAATATTCCCGACATCGATTGGAAAACAGAAGAATGTACGGTTACTGGCCAACTCCTGATTGATTTTGCTGACGATTAGCTTATGATCCAAATGGTAAAGACTCGTACAACAGGTAGCAATATTCTTGATCTTATATTTAGTGCAAGCGACTATCATGTTATGAACGTCGAAGTGGGCGAACCCCTCGGAATTGGCGACCACAACTGTATCCGTTTTAAGATTGAGCTCGAGTTGAAAACGTCAATTAACTGCGAAAAAGTCCCTAACTTTAGAAAAGCTAACTTTTATGACTTAAGATGAGGCATTGCGTCAGCAAATATAACCCTCGGACAAGATGACAATCAATCGCTAAACATTTTTTTGAGTGAACCTCAAAATATTGAAAATTACCATGTCCCTCGCAAATAACAGGCGAACAGCAGTCAATCAGCCTAAATACGGGAAAGGAGAATTGCAACGCCTTCAGTCGCAAAAGAAAGCAAAGCACTCGAAGCACTCAAAAACGAGAACAAAATCAGCAGACGGATTTTTAAGACGGTCCAGAAACGGAAGAAAAAATATTACGTAAATGAAATTGCGACCAATACCAAAACTAATTAGAAACAAGTTTTCAGTTATATATCGTGCAAAAAAAAATCAAGATCTGTAATTGGCCCTCCTGAAAATGATAAAGGTGAGCTAGAAACTGACGACACTAAAATGAGTGCCCTGCTTAACCAATTTTTCTGTTCTGTATTTACGTTAGAGGATGCGAATATTCCTAATCCTGAGGATATCATAGCGCAAAGACAAATCGAAGGCCTCAGCACAGTGAACTATTCCCTGCCGAAGTTATTAGATATATAGAAAAATTGAATGTTACAAACTCTTCCGGCCGGTCCAGACAAAGTTCATCCCAGAATACTAAAAGAGACTAGGAACAAAATTGCTGAATATCTAGCAAACATTTTCACCCAATCTCTCACAAATGGCACCTGCCCCTCTCAATGGAAAGAGGCCAACGTCACCCCAATTTAAAAAAAAAGGGTCAAAAAGCGTCCCGGAAATTAAAGTCCAATCAGTCTCACTTCAGTCATAGGCAAATTGATGGAAAGTTTGATCACGGATAAAATGCAATCGTTCATGTCATATTAACCTGCTGCTTTTTTCAAGAATATAATTGAATTTCATGACGCAAAAGCTCCGATTGACATCATTTAGCTTGACTTTCAAAGGCCTTGCGGTATAGTTCCTCTCAAACACTTGGTTAGTAAGTTGCACAGCATCGGTATTCGAGGTGAACTCAATGACTGGATAAAATGCTGGCTCACGGACAGACGACAGCGATTCGTACTTAATGGAGCTTCCTCCATTGGGGGTAAAGTTACAAGCGGCGTGTCCCAAGGATCTGTGTTAGGTCCAGTTCTCTTCATATTATTCATAAACGATCTCGACAGCAACGTACTCTCGAACATTAGTAAGTTGGCAGACGATACCAAGCTAGAAGGAAAAGTGCAAATGAACCAAAGTGTGAGCAGATTCAATTAGACTTGAACAAAGTTGGTGAATGGTCAGAAAAGTGGCAAATGAAATTCAATGTCGACAAGTGCAAAGTTATGCACATTGGTCACCATTGCCATATACACGAATATTCGATGTCCGGTAAGAAACTGATACCTGTCACCGAAGAGAGAGATCTAGGTGTCATCATTAGTAACGACTTGAAAAGCAGCCAGCAATGTAACGATGCAGCTCAAAAAGGCATAAAAATGTTAGGCATGATATCCCGCACAATCTCGTTCAAGAGCAGAAATAATATTCGCATGTTATAAGCTGCATTTATTAGACCGCATCTTGAGTATTCCGTCCAATTTTGGTCTCCATACCTCAGAAAATACATTATTAAATTAGAGAAGGTCCAACGTCGACCTACCAAACTAATCCCTTTGCGGTGTAATATCTCGCACGAAGAGAGACTGCGCGAACTCAACCTTCATTCGCTAGAGAAACGTTGAGTCAGAGGTGACATGGTCGAAGTGTGGAAGATTATGAAGGGTAAGGAAAACGTCGAGCGAGCAAGCCTTTTCACTTTAGATGCGAACGGAGTGACCGGGAATAATGGATACAAAATTGTTGGCAAGCGTTTCACACTCGATATCACGCGCAATTTTTTCACGTAAATTGTTGCTGAACAATGGAACAGACTTTCCACGGAAGTTGTGAACAACGATACAATCGAAACGTTTAAGTCACAGCTCGACAAATTCTACCAAAAAAAAATCGCCGCTGAATAGATCCCATCTATAGCACTTTCACCAGAATATTCGTGAAAATGGTATCCGGCATTGACACCCATACGGTTTAGTTAGTGCCAGGCATTGGCACTAGCACGGTAGAAAAGGTGCCGGCATTGGTACCTCCATGCTCGTTGCAAAACGGTGTCCAGCAATGACACCGGTCAGTATTGGTTTAACGAGGAATGAAACTGTGACAATCTCATATCAACACCGTGGATCGGTGGCTCTCTCTTCAGGTGCTGATTCGAGTTGTTTCGAGTATCATCGTTAAATGCTATTTCTTTCTACAAACTTTCCCTATCTTGATCTATTAAAACAGAAAATACAGACACAAGATGCCATCTTAGACGTTCTACTGGAACTAATCTTCTTACTATCAAAAGGCACCCAGTTTGGGCCAAAATTGCTGTTGTTGTCTTTTTACACTTGTAAACACTTGTAAGCACTCCTTGACTCACTCAACAGCCACTCACTCACATTTATGATCAACTCAAAATGATGATCAGCAGGGTACAGCACGGGATTCGACCCTGGGACAGGAGGAGAATGTTACTGTTGTTTTGGCAACAATGATGAAACAATATTGTTACAATAATGCAACAATGATGCAACAATGTTGCAACAATGTTTCCAAGACTTGCCTTTGAAAAACTTTGAGTAAGCTAGCTGCATCAAAATACTGGCAATGCTTCAACCAGATATCGCCGTTGTACGCAGTAAAACGAGTCGGTAATTTACTGCTTGAAATTTCCGCTTGTCATCCTACAAGCGCTGGAATTGCAAGGTTGTTCAGCTCTGCTGGATGGGCTCACTCGAAATACAGAAATAGGGTAAATAATGAGCGTGTGGACGAATAAGGTGAATAATGAGTGTTTACAAATAGTGTAAATAATGAGCGTGTGGATAAATAGGGTAAATAATAAGCGTGTGAACAAATAGGGTTAATAATGAGAGTGTGGACAAATAAGGTAATTGATGAGCGTGTGAACAAATAGGGTAAATAATGAGCGTGTGAACAAATAGGGTAAATAATGAGCGTGTGAACAAATAGGGTAAATAATGAGCGTGTG
>SDVV010029020.1:0-11876 GCA_016164225.1 Gammarus roeselii
ATACCAAAATGATGCAATACCCAACCAATTATGCCAGAAAAATTGTGCTACATGGCAGATGCAAAACGAAAATATATCAAAATGCCTATAACTGTATGAGATAACAATTCAAAATTCCGAAAACAATATAAATTCAACATAAATCGACCGATCATTACTAATTATACATAACCCAATATAATAATTTACCATAAATCCATATCGTTGAGCTACTCTCGCTGTAGGGCATACGCTTGATAACGGTCCATTTGGAACATGCGAAAACATGGTAACACCGATATATCTGGTTCAAAACTGGATAGTGCGTTACGGGTAGACAGATTTTCGTAACGAAGCTGCTGCATCAACCCGCTAATTTGCCAAACTATTATACCATACTATTACTATAAATATAAAATACTTATGAAATAAAACAAATGGAAACACAAATCGTTGCAAAAATTCAAAATCAGGTTGGTACCATGCTAGGCCGAACGCACGCTAAGGCTGCAAAGCGAGTTATAAAACATACCTACCATACAATTCATATAAACAGTATTTACAATATAATGATGCACCAACCAAATAACACAAAATATCCCAATCAAACCGATAGGACCCGCCAACCACCCAATATACCAATATAAACATATATTATACACAGAAAAAAATGTACAGAATTCTAATCCAGATATAAATATAAAATGATACAGACACTCAAAACATAGAAATAATGGCAAATCAGCCATGGAAAAATACTGATAAGACAAAGAACAGATAAGAGAAGCCTCATCAGACGAAAATTTCAGAGGCATATTGAACTCTTTGCCTAGATGGTCCCTACACCCCCACCCCCTCTAGAAATGTGTTACAATCATATACCTACCAGAAACGAAAAAATATATATAATGAACAAACAGTTGGTGAGCAAACAGTCCATAGGAAAAAACACATATTTATGGAGGGCCCCGTACCCCACCCCCTGTCCAAAATGAGATGAAGGCATGTTTCTACCAGAACCAAATACATATATAATGAATAACAGTAAGGAACCATGCGTGCCCCAATATAGTCATCTAAAGGAAAAAATACATAAATACAATAAAATATAAAATAAACAGTGCAAATATAAATGTACATGACCACGAAATATCCCAAATCCATTCGAAAGCTGGGGCCCGAAAACCCCATCCACCACCGCGTGGGCCACCAGTCCATCCGCTGCACCAAAACCAGTTCCGACCGACCCTTCGCCGACTCCCGCCGCCAAAACCGGTTCCGACCCCTGCCAGATAAGGTCCTGCCCTTGAGGTTGCCTGATCTAAGCCTAAAAGTGTAACACACCATCTAAAAGAAAAAATGTAAATACTATAACATTAGAAAATTAATAAATGTACATAATCACAAAACCTTCCCAGATATAATCGAAAGCAAGGGCCGAAAGCACACCCAAATGAGTCACCCATAAGCCATCCGTAAGTCACCCGTTAGTCACTCGTAAGCCACCCGTAAGCCACCCATTAGTCACCCATTAGCCACCCGTTATCTGACTCACGATAAGCAAATGTTTACAAAAGTAATTAACTTGGCCCAAAAGTTATGAACTTGGCCCACAAGTAATTAATAATTACAAAGTCCGAGTTACATTGGGGCTAAGTTAGACACCAAAAGTAATTAAATACACTTACCAATTACATTGTCCAAATCGCTGTGGGCTGTTTCAGTGACATAGTATCTACTCGTGTTGCCTCTTGCTCCTGGCTACAAGACTAGACTATTCCTCTGATCCGTGTTGCCTCTCGCTCCTTGCCACAAGACTAGACTACTCCTCTGATGCGTGTTGCCTCTCGCTCCTTGCCACAAGACTAGACTATTCCTCTGATGCGTGTTGCTTCTCGCTCCTTGCCACAAGACTAGACTATTCCTCTGATGCGTGTTGTCTCTCGCTCCTTGCCGCAAGACTAGACTATTCCTCTGATGCGTGTTGCCTCTCGCTCCTTGCCTCAAGACTAGACTATTCTTCTGATGCGTGTTGCCTCACGCTCCTTGCCACTAAACAAGACTATTCCTCTGATGCGTGTTGCCTCTCGCTCCTTGCCCTTAGACTAGATCATTCCTCAGATGCGTGTTGCCTCTCGCTCCTTGCCACAAGACTAGATTATTCCTCTGATGCGTGTTGCCTCTCGTTCCTTGCTACTAGACTAGATTATCCCTCTGATGCGTGTTGCCTCTCGCTCCTTGTCTCAAGACTAGACTATTCCTCTGATGCGTGTTGCCTCTCGCTCCTTGCCACAAGACTAGATTTGATTTGATTTAATTTGAGCCTCATTTCCACCGGAGCATCAACGTAAGTCATAATAGGCTCCCCCGTAGGGCGCGACCGTCATTCAGGTAAGTTCGCACGGTCTCGCGTGCGAAAATATTGGTCTTGTCAAGATGAAATCAAGTACATATTTCAATTGTGGAATATTCGCGTACAAGGAAGTAAAGAGTTAACTCGCATCTTCTTAAATTTATTGTTATCTCTGTGCGTAATGCGGTTGAGAGACCACCTCACTTGCACAGGTGTTAGGGGTTTAGACAGCTTCGTATGGTCCGGTGTGTTTCCGAAAGCAATAAGCTTTTTACGGTAGGTTGGGTCCGTGAGTAGGCTTTGTAGGTTGCACGGGGGATTTAAGAACGTTCGTCGGGCTGCCGCGAGTGCGTTGCAATCCATCAGTAAGTGTTTAACGCTGATAGCCACTTGGTGGCAACAGGAGCAAGGTGGCGTGTTTGGTCCCATGTCGACATCCATTAGGTGGTTGTGAGTTATCCACGTGTGTCCCGTGCTCAAAGCGGTTGGTGAACTTTGTTTCCCATCCTCCGACTGAGGGCCTGACTGAAAGCATTTTTTGTCCACTCTGTTGCCACATTTCATCCCATCGGGATGTTATATGGGAGTTGATGATAAGGAACCCGGTAATGTTCGTGGTGAGTAGATGCCAGTTTAGCAAGCGAGTCCGCAAGTTTGTTTCCTCTTATTCCCGCGTGCCCTGGGATCCAGCAGAATTCGACTGCCTGACCCGGCTCGGACATCACAAAGAAATCGTGCTACATTTTACGTAGAACTGGATGTTCATAGTGCAGTGTTTTAAGCTGGGTAAGGACACTCAGACTGTCTGAGAATACGACGTATTTGGGGAAGTGATCCGTTTTTGTAATAGAGATGGCTAGTTCGAGTGCGCGAAGTTCCGTAGAGAACACAGAGGCCTCTTGTGAGTAGTGTATACCGGAGCGAAACGCAAATTATAGAAGGAATAAGATAGGGGTTAATTATAGTGCCTAAACGAAATTAAGTGAAGGAATAAGATAGGTCATAATTACCGGAGCGAAACGCAAATTAGTGAAGGAATAAGATAGGGGTTAATTATTGTGCCTAAACGCAAATTAGTGAAGGAATACGATAGTCCATAATTACCGGAGCGAAACGCAAATTAATGATGGAATAAGGTATGGGTTGATAAGAGTGCCCAAACGCAAATTAGTGAAGGAATAAGATAGGCCATAATTACCGGAGCGAAACGCAAATTATTGAAGGAATAAGATAGGCCATAATTAGGGGGTACGAAAAGCAATTATGAAGGAATTAGATAAACAATAATTAGGGGGTACGAAAAGCAAATGTGAAGGAATTAGATAGACAATAATTAAGGGGTACGAAACGCAAATGTGAAGGAATTAGCTAGGCAATAATTAAGGGGTACGAAACGCAAATGTGAAGGAATTAGATAGGCAATAATTAGGGGGTACGGAACGCAAATGTGAAGGAATTAGATAGGGGTTAATTATAGTGCCTAAACGCAAATGTGAAGGAATTAGATAGGCCAAAATTATGGGGTACGAAACGCAAATTAGTGAAGGAAATAGATTGGAAATAATTATAGTGCCTAAACGCAAATGTGAAGGAATAAGATATGGGATGACTAGATCTTAGAACCTATTATCGAATGTAATTGTTGTGATGTATGTTATTTGTTAATGCGCTGTATTTATCGAACATTGTAGTTATATGTTACGACAAATTGATCTTGTGGTCAAGTTAGTTACTGATGGTACATAGAGATACCAAGAACGCAAGTTTTGAGAGACCACCCGGAAAGTTGAGAGTGAGTGGTCCGAATTATCTGCATCTGTCAAATGTCACACAAAGATTTTATCTCGAGATATATGGTCCTCTTGAAGAATAGTTTTCCATACGGAAAATTTCAGTTTGCTTACGGTATCTAGTTGCTTTCATTTACGATTGCTTACGTACGGATTATATAGATGTACGTTATTAGGTCTTGTCAACGCTGTATATGATTGTTATGGAATATTTCGCGCGGTAGGAGGGCATGATGTATATCACTATGTTTGTTATTGAATGAATCATTCGGATAGAAGGCATTGTTTATACATGATATCTTATACTGCATGATTGATATCATTTGATTAAATCCACTATGTGAAGGAATAAGATATAGGATGACTAGATCTTTGAAACTATTATCGAATGTAATTGTTATGAAGTATGTTATTTGTTAGTAAGTATCACTCAGGCGCTGTATTTCTCGGACATTATAGTTATTTGTTGAGAAAAGTTGATCTTGTGGTCAAGTTAATATTTTTTTTGAGAGGGTTGTAGTTGGAGTATAAATGATCACTAACTATTGCTCGTTATATATATTTATTCGATTCTGGTATGAATAGTGTTATAGCAAGTTTTCTGGTGAGGGTGCGCTTGACGATAGCCGTACGCAAAAAGTTGGATGCGCTCCTGGAAAAATTAGGTGAGATTGCTCTTACCTATTCTCTGTCTTATAAATTTGTTTCCGTGTCACGTTTGCTACGTTGTGAGTGAATGATTCGTTATATATTTATGTATGGATTATAATTCTATATTTTTTTTATGTGGACAAATATGTGTGTATTCATATCTAATTGTGGTATATTTGATTCATTTCGGAACTGGTTTTGGTGGAGTTTTTTAGCGGTGGGATGTTTGATTCAACTTTGATATTGAATATAGGCTATGTTATGTGTTTTACATCTATTTAGTTCATATGTATATTATATCTATAGGAATAATCTGGTTTACTTGTAGGCAGTTTGCAGCCTTAGTCTGCGATCGACCCTGTATGGTACCAGCCTGAAGGTAGGATTGCAGGCAAGGTTCTGTGCTTTCCATCTATTCATTTCATATGCATATAATATCTATAGAAATAGTAAGGATTATTAATCTGATTATTGGCGAGTTGAGGTATGTATTGTGGGATGCTGCAGCACCTACGGTCGGGAATCTATCCACCGCATATTGCATTATCCAGTTTTGAAACAGAGCTATATCAGTGTTCCATTGACGCGGTTTTCCAATAGCGAAAATACCTGAACGATATGGATTTTTCTGTAAGTTAAAATATCATGTTATGTATACTTAGTAATGATCGGTTGATTTAAGTTGAATTTGTATTGTTTTCAGAATTTCGATCAGATATCTCATACAGTGTTAGGCATTTGAGGGTATTTTTAGATTTGCTTCTTCCACACTATTTAAGGCATAATTTGTAGGTTGTTGCATCAATTTCTGCACGATAAACATGGGAATGTATGTTTAAGAGGTGAAAGTCCATGCTGCATCTATATGGAATTTTTGTTATTGATCCCTAGCTAATGTCTACTTTAACGTTTAACAGATGATTTACTGGATGGAGAGGTCCTAGAGCATTTACGGTTTGGCTACCCTTCACCTGACGAGATATATATCTACGTTAGCTCAGGTAGCTGTGTACATCTTCAATTAGCTTAATATCTATCACATTTCCTATGTAAGGCAAAGGGGGTTTTAGTGCATTTTTCAATGCTAGTCATTCGAGTTAAATTTAGGATATTGCAAACAAAGATTTATTATATATTTTTTTTTATTGATTATAGATTTTGACATGTATATATATATATAAACAAATTTATATACATGGGATATCATTTAAACGAAAACATAACTTTTTCACTCCGAAAATTCGACGTGATCATCTTGGCGAAACATAAGTAATGACTTCGACCTCTCTCTCTTGTGTTATCTTGATCCTTGGTACCAGTGACAGACTGTGGGTTCTTTATCAATGACGTATATTTATCCTCACCTGAAGCTATCGACTCGTCATATCGGTGTAGGATTTATCATCTGTTTTTTTTTTTCTCAGATCTATTGGTGTTCCAAACTAACGCCATTAGTACACATTTTAGATAAACGACGACCTTTGGGAGAAGTGTATGCAATACTTGTAATCCTATCCTTGTAACCAAAACTTTGATTTTATGGATGCTATTATAATCGATGTTACATGTTTATGACATCGAATCGTTTCAGGTTTCTTCTTGCTATTATCCACATTTCCATTCATTATATTCCCGCAGATATCCGAAATATACTCAATTCTCCTTGCATTCAAACGTTTGAGACAGGATTATCTCTCCTCATGTTTCATTACCAATATATTTGAAACAAAGTCATATATAAATTTGATTTTATTATGCAATTTTACACTTCATATACTTGATACCCTTCCATTACCTCATTTGATAATTCGGTTTCCTTCAACTTTAGCATTTTTTTTTCTTCACACATTTCAATATCACTGTCACTGACATCCATTCCACTAAAAGTATCCCACGTTTTCCCCTTATTTTCATTATTTTCAATTTCGGCTAAGGTTTGGGTCTTTCTCCCACCATATCGATTTAGCCATTTTCACCCAATCTTCATACATTCTTAATATGAGTTTTAGTGACACCCTACTTTCTTTTCCGGTCTCACCATTTTGAACACTGTATTTCTCATTATTTTTGATACCTATGTCCGGATTATTATGTTCTATCAAGACGCCCATAGCATCCTTTGAGCTCGTATATCCTCGTTCATTTTTAAGATTAGCATATTCGAGATAATGCTGTCCTATGAGATGTTGCCAAAACCCGAATGTGGAGCCTGATTTGCCTAATTTTATCTCCGAACTGCAATTAACACATACCCCCGTCTTCTCCTTTCTGTTAAAATACTTCCACATCGAACTGGGCGGCATCCTTCTTCCCCGAAAGCGGATCGCTATCTGAAGGAGTACAGATATGAGTCCAATTTAAACATACAGATTCGTTAGCTTCACTGCGTTGGCACATGTATGGGGCACCATGTAGGTATTTACACACATATTGTGCAAAAGGGTGACCATACACTGCCGGATGCATTAATACCTACCCAACCTAACCTCACCCATAGAACAACATCCCTTGCTGTTGATACAAGATATTTTATGTGCATCAGCTTCATGGTATGTTATGTTAGACGAAGTAATCATCCTATCCTAACCTAATCTAACTTATGTACGGTTTTCACTCATTGATTTATACAATGCATAAAACATATATCCACTTATCTCTACATTTTGATCAATCCTTTGCAGTTTGATACACACATCCAATTCTGATCTAGTAAATCATCAAAAAACCTAACCTAACCTAATTTATGTACGATATTCAGTCACTGTTTCATATAATGCATAACAAATATCTCCACTTGACTCTACATTTTGATCTATCCTCTGCAGTTTTGATAACTTACGCCTAATTATTTCTACTTCGCAATCAATCTCGTCTCATATATGTTACCAGAGAGGTCCGATTTTTCCATCTTAGATGGATTAAATGTTACAAGTAATTCATAGTTGTTTCCATCACCATACAAACGGGAGACTTCATCTCATACTACGTCTACCACATTTTTCTTCAATATCTCCTGACACTTCATCCTCTGACGACTTGCACAGTTGATCTACCGTTTTTCTTTCCAATAATTTTTAAAAACTCTTCACGATGACAGCGTTTCAAATGTCTCCACACGTTACTCGTGGATTTATGTTTATTCAATTTTCTTTCTTTCTGGCAAGGTTTACAGACCCCCATCACCCCATTTCTTTCGAACAAACGAGGACTCAAGCTATAACCCATCCTTCCACAACAGAATCCCAATATTGACTGAGTATATTCTAATCGGACTCTGATTTATATTTCACCATTCTGTCACATATATACAGCATTTACCCCGAGATATGTTTATGGGTACCGTTGCACCCCTTCAAATATATTATCCTACCGATTTCAACAATTTCGATGTTACCTCCGACCAGCGCAATGTATGCAATTTATCGCTTAACCTTTGAGTTGTAGGATATTATAAACAATTGATTTAGGATTTACATACTTTAATTAGTATTATTTACAGATCTTGCTGACATCATCGTTTTTCGATTACAGCATGGCTCGTACAGCCACCCACACCCAGCATCCCGATGTTTAAGTTTCCTCTCAAAATCTATCATGTAATCCATCATATCTTTGTTGCGAACACCAAAGGCTGTTCCGTGCACTTGAGTCCACAAATGTAATTCTTCTTCTGCTTCAACTTTAATTATTCGAAGCTTTTCAACTTCAATGTCGTTCTGTTTTTCATCAATGAGGAATTCTTTCATACGTTCCAAGGGTCTCTTTGTTTCTTAGGAAAAAACCGTTGCCCAACACTTCAGCTTTATTACAATCATGAGTATTTTCCACTCGGATCATGTCAATTTCGAGAGTTGCTTTCTTATTTTCCTTGAAGTTTATTACATACGACTGAAACCCGGCGATGTCAGTTACCCAGAGCCGACTCTCTTTTTCCTCCATCCATATATGAATGTTATCTACCACTCTTTTGATTCTTGTTTTACCCATTCTGAGATAACTGTTTTTTTCAACATTAGTCAATATTTGTTCGATCCGTCTCATATCGTCTTCGGAGATTTCTTCTTCCAAAACACGTAAACTAATTTTTACCACTTGAACATTCATTGTTATCTATTTGAAGATGATCCGTCCGTCTCCGCTTGTCCTCCACGTAACACTGACTCCAATCACGTCGTACAGCTTGCTATTATAATGCGTTTACAAATCTTTAAGCCTATCATCACTCGCTTCGGCGATCAATTATGTATGTACGTATGTCCGTCTATAGACCTGTATACGTACGTGCATGTGTTTATTCGAGCGGATGGGCGTGTACATGAGTACCCCTCAAAAAAAAAATCATACATCCTAATTATACATCCTAATTATCATACATCCTAATTATCGCCATTGAAGTTGGACAAAGCTCTTTATTGCATACATCCTAATTATCGCCAATCTAATCCCTTCACTAAAAGCATACATTCACTAATTATCATCTATCTAATTCCTTCACTAAAAAGCATACATCCTAAATCCTTCACAAATAACATACACAGAGTCACTAATTATCCAGGGCGATTCTTGCTCCTATTTTCCAGGGCGATTCTCGCTCCTATTTTCCAGGGCGATTCTCGCTCCTATTTTCCAGGGCGATTCTCGCTCCTATTTTCCAGGGCGATTCTCGGAGCTATACTATCTACTTATGCCAATGTGATTTCCTACTCAACAACCAATCTTGTCAAGGTGTCGCTAATATATCGACAATCGTCTATCGAGGTTTGTTTTTCTACCGCGGCGGCGAAGTATTACAAGCGAAAACTGATATTTGCGTCGATATTGTCGGGAGAAATAAATTAATTTTACAATTGCTTCGAATATAATTTTTTATACATGCACTGGCTTTCAATATTGCGGCAATAATGCGAAGATCTTTTATGTACTGACGTCTTCTAATGAGGAGTTTAATCGTCTGTAATAATCGACCGTCCAGCGGCCACAATTCGGGGTGGAAAGCGGACATCGTCGTCGGTAGTGGCCACGATAATGGTCGGCGATAATCATATACGCTGTGGCGATGAAGTTCAAATGGGGTGTTACTCCCAAGAGCCTATTCGGATGTTGCGACGCTTTAAAAATCATCAAAAATCTGATCATTGATGTGAATTTGATTTTTCATAAGCTTCTTTAAAGGAAAGCATGCACATAACCTCGTTAAAAAAAGAACTACTTACTCAGGAACGATCGTTCATTCCGTTACTGAAAAGTATTATTTCAATTTTCGTTTGTGATTTGAAGCCCACGATAACGGCGGGCTTCCCCAAGTTCGTATTTCCTGCGAGCGGCAATATACGATATTTATATGTTCAAATAGGGAGAATGTCTTCAGTACATACCGCAACCATTTGAGCGAGAAGCAAAAACTATCTTACCGGTTGAATTCATAACTATCCTTAAAATAGGTATTATTATAATATATTGTGCTTGGAAACAAACTATTACATCCACATCTAATTGAAAATAAGCCAAACAAAAAGTACATCGGTTGCGCTCTTCATAATTTTACTCGACCCAAATTGTCTTAGGCTGATTAAAGTTCATACTTTTTCCACATCAGGTCTGATCAGTCACGGCATTACCATTTTATTCGACACGATCTCTCTCCTGTCGTACTCTTCGTACTATCAATGAGATTATTCGACACGATCCCTCTCCTGTCGTACTCTTCGTACTACCAACAAGATTATTCGACACGATCTCCCTCCTGTCATACTCTTCGTACTATCAAAAAGATTATTCGACACGATCTCTCTTCTGTCGTACTCTTCGTACTATCAACAGAAACAGATTGTCTGCTGCTCACTCTCTAGCGGTACAGTGGATGCATTTTGAAATGATATATGACGGAAACATGAATGCTTACAGCGCTGTTGTCAATTCAAAACTTCTTCTGACTCGCATGTGGCATACCAAACATCTAGACGAGAAACAAAATGAAAAGCCATCCATTTTTGGGGAAGAAACCCCTTACATCCGATCATAACTGTTGGAGGAATCGACGAGCCCACTGTGGATTTGGAGTGGAGCCCGCATCCCCTTCTGAAACCCTCGATAGTGATCTAACTCCCGATCATCCACGGTACCACCAGGTTTGAACAAATCCTCTCATTCATGGGCAGTGAAGGAGATGGGCAAGGGAAGGAAAATGAGCGAGTAAAAGGAAGATGGGCCAGTGAAGGAAACTGGGCAAGGGACGGGAAATGGTCTCGGAGGGCATGTGACAAGTAGTGGGACCTCAGTTACTGATTATCCCCGGCACAGAACGGCATGATGGCCGTAAAAGCAGGCCTATTGGTGGCGGGGTTCATCCAATAATTATAATAATAGGTCAAAGAATGACGCATAAGGTGCGCGTATGTTCTGAACATATAATTCTCTGGTCCATTCTCATATGCTGGTCAGGTTAAAGAACATCACTCTTATAACCGGACGGCTGTTTGTGAAGGAGGTTAGTTGTGAGATCGACTATATCTACCTCTCGGTGAACATAGTCCAAGCCCTTGTTGTAAGTCTTAAATCAGTTACTAGCTGTTAAATTCACGAGATGCAACCTAAGACGATTACTTCTCTAAATCTTAACCGCATGTTTTGTAAGTGAAGATAATTAATTTTCTACTGGTTAACTGCATCATTAGTAAAATTTTGTACTGTAAATATATCTATGTAGCATCAATAGACAGAGATGCAGACACTAGGCCGAGTCTCCCAAAATAAGCGGGTGGCCGACGGCGAGGCGGGTCTTACATTCTTCTCATACACTCACACAACTTAGCCCTTTTGCGCTAAAGGGTCCGGCCGGAAGGCCCTGCAACTCACCCTCCGGGTCATGAGTGCGGTCCGAGGTTAGTGTCAGCAGCAGGGTCCGACAGTATAACTTGTTTACCCCTGCCACGTGATGATTAATGACAGTAGTATATATAGGTACAAGAACGCAAATGCGAAGGATTATAGATAGGGATAAAAGAACCGTTCGGGATAGGACGCGATGCATGCAACCTTGACTCAACCGGTTTGTACGGGGTAAGCGCAGAAACGGGGGGGGGGGGGGGGGGGGGGGAGGGTCC
>SDVV010029021.1:0-11876 GCA_016164225.1 Gammarus roeselii
AGTATAAACTAAAATTTAATTTCTGATAACATTTATTCTGTTTCGGTAAATACTTTTCGTCTCTGGACATAGAAGAAGCATTTTCTTATTCAAAACTTAATCGCACTAGGCTCAAATAACGATCCAGCTTTGTATGCTAACACTCACCAAAACTGTGAGACTGGACATCACTGACACAATAGGATGACTAACTGATTTAAGCTCAATGTTGAGCATCCAACTCCAGGTAGAATTGGGAAATTGAAAAAGACTTTGCGGAGAAGTTCAACCTTCAAGTTTCAAGGAAAAACTTCGAGCGAAATTAGGCTTGGAAGAAAGCAAAATGGTTGCGCTGGAAGAATAGAGAGAACGGCGATGTCAAGCCGGCCAGTGTGTTTGCGGGGGGAAAATCCATAGTGAACAAAATAACATGGATAGGTTAAGAGATAAAATGGTTTGCTGATATCAGACTTGCAGTTCGTGTCCGCGAATTCAGTTTAGAAGTACCGACAACGGAGTTGTTCTTTACTCGGATGTTGGACAATTTTTCTATGGTTAGTGGCAGATGTCCTTGAGGGTAAAAGTGTGTGACCTGAACTATGATAAATTTTTAAGTACCATCTTATGGAGTGAAAACCAGCTGCAGAGAAAATAAATGAGGTTGATATTGAATCATTTCTGTAACTATTGCATCGGAATAGATGACCGACAACACACATTGAACAATCAAAATACCAACGCATAGCTGAATGAAAGGTTCCAATTATATAATCTAAACTAATTTGAGTTCAAACATAAATAATCAGGTAAGAATTACTTTAAGCAGACACTGCTAAGTTGGCCTGCGCTTCTTTTCTGCTTATCATGCAACATGTTCATGAAGAAAAAACATATTACGATCAGTTACTTGGAAATTGAAGTAACAGACACACGCAGATTGCATAGTCAGACCTCCGGTAACAAGTATAATGATGCTAAACAAATGCAAACAGATTTCTCATCCACAACAAAATTTAAGATGGGTAATTCTTAGATACGTTGCATTAACTCAGAAGAATAGTAGCTATTTTTATCAGAGATGCCCACAACAGCTTAGCACTTCGGTTTGAGTACGTTCAATTTGAGCCTCACAGACTGCCATCGCCTGTCCTGATCGAGTGGTTGCATCGATTCGTAATGCTTTTAGTGCAGTCAGAGAGTAACTTTGCTCATTATTTGGTTTCGAATTATTTAGTCAATAGTTTAGAACGATGATATGTTTCTCGTACAACAGGAAATAATACATATATTCACGAATCAATGTTTATCTACTTTTGCTTACTGCAATTCAATGGGTATCCCTATTCCATTGAATTGCATTGCTCGTGTAAGCACTGTAAGTGAAAAAACAGTAAAGAGCTCATTCACAGGACCGCGTAAATTAACGAAAATCTATTTATTTTATGTCTGAAAACATTTTCCTTCAAAAAATGTATTCATGCCTACAAGCATGATTATTTACACGGATTAAAACTTGTGTTTTTATTTATATTACATTGCAGTAATTGTGTAACTTATACAAATCCAGAGCTTTTTCACAAACAACTTATCAAAACCAACGTCCTGTATTGAATGAATACTTTATCATTAATATGTTAATTATACAGATACTGAATCGAGAAAATTAATGCGTAACATTCTCCTGCCTCTGATTCCATGTTCTGCAGTAGTGATCTGCAGAACATGGATGGCATGCGGTCTGCCATTCAGCTCGCTCCAATTAGATCCGCAGTATAACACAGGCGAATGAACAAGCTTCCTTGCAGCGTGTTGGATGCCGTAACTTGTGTTATTATCACCGGTTGAGCCTTGTTCACAACCTTTCAACGTGGGTGAAAAGACAAAAAAGCTTACTACACTGATAGAGGGTGAGGCAACAATATTTATTTTGCCTTCATTGTTCTTATATTCTGTGAATAGAGGCTTTATGCATGTACCTATTGGTACTTCATTAAAACATATGCTTTATTCGTAAATCAGCTTAGGCGCGGGCAAATGAATGGTTGAAAAATCAATACACGGCTTGAATGTATGTCATGGCAACAGTCACCGTTAACGATATTGTTGGTTGACGATAGGATGTCCAAATTAAACATGTCATCACTTCTGATCACAACATGGGATTGGCAATGAAAAATGACATAATTATATATTATTTTTGAATTTCAAAGCTCTGCACTCATAGGATGACAAACATGGAATGCTTGTATCAGCGACACTCATAGGATGACAAACATGGAATGCTTGTATCAGCGACACTCATAGGATGACAAACATGGAATGCTTGTATCAGCGACACTCATAGGATGACAAACATGGAATGCTTGTATCAGCGACACTCATAGGATGACAAACATGGAATGCCTGTATCAGCGACACTCATAGGATGACAAACATGGAATGCTTGTATCAGCGACACTCATAGGATGACAAACATGGAATGCCTGTATCAGCGACACTCATAGGATGACAAACATGGAATGCCTGTATCAGCGACACTCATAGGATGACAAACATGGAATGCTTGTATCAGCGACACTCATAGGATGACAAACATGGAATGCCTGTATCAGCGACACTCATAGGATGACAAACATGGAATGCCTGTATCAGCGAAACTCGGAGGATGACAAACATGAAATACCTGTATCAGCAACACTCATAGGATGACAAACAGGGAATGCCTGTATCAGCGACACTCATAGGATGACAAACATGGAATGCCTGTATCAGCGACCCTCATAGGATGACAAACAGGGAATGCCTGTATCAGCGACACGCATAGGAGGGCAAACATGGGATGCCTGTATCAACGACACTCATAGGATGACAAACATGGAAGGCCTGTATCAACGACACTCATAGGATGACAAACATGAAGGCCTGTATCAGCGAAACTCATAGGATGACAAACATGCAATGCCTGTATCAGCGATTATTCTTTACACTTACGATTATTCGGAATCATCTGTCATATGCCACTTAACTCAGGAGAATGTACTCAGTCAATCTACGGAGATTGCTCCCAGTGTTTCAGTACCTTCGTCGAAGAGACGGGAATGAAGAAAGGGCTCGAATAATTCGTATGACTCAATACATTTTTTCGTTACTCTGTTCAAGTTCCGCGAGGAGGAGTAGACCAATTACTCAGGGAATGTCTTTAGATGCATCACTTGCTAAGTTCTGATCACGAGTTACTGTCCTCACTGCCCGCGGTGACGTACGGATCTTTTCTGTTTGTAGACACCGGCCACATTATTTTGAACGAAAATGAATTATTCTAGAGACTGATCAAAATATTTTAGGCCTTTCGGCAATAAAATGCACTGAGTATTTATTAGCCGACATTGAGGAATCAGTAACCGACATTGAGGAGCTGAGGAGTCAGTAACCGACACTGAGGAGCCGAGGAGTCAGTAACCGACACTGATGAGACCGTAACCGACACTTATATGTCAGTAACCGACATTGAGGAGCTGAGGAGTCAGTAACCGACACTGAGGAGCTGAGGAGTCGGTATTTGACACTGAGAAGCTGAGGAGTCAGTAACCGACACTGAGGATCTGAGGAGTCAGTAACCGACACTGAGGAACTGAGGAGTCAGTAACCGACACTGATGAGTCAGTAACCGACACTGATATGTCAGTATCCGACACTGAAGAGCTGATTAATCAGTAACCGATACTGATGAGCTGAGGAGTCAGTAACCGACACTGAGGAGCTGATGAGTCAGTAACCGACATTGAGGAGCTGAGGAGCCAGTAACCGACACTGAGGAGCCAGTAACCGACACTGATATGTCAGTAACCGACACTGAGGAGCTGAGGAGTCAGTAACCGACACTGAGGAGCTGGAGAGTCAGTAACCGACACTGAGGAGCTGAGGAGTCAGTAACCGACACTGAGGAGCTGAGGAGTCAGTAACCGACACCGATGAGTCCGTAACCGACACTGATATGTCAGTAACCGACATTGAGGAGTCAGTAACCGACACTGATAAGTAAATAACCGACAGTGATTAGTCGGTCCCCGATACTGAGGATTTTGTATCGAAGCCGATGAGTCAGTAATAGACACTGAAGAGTCAGTACTCGACACTGCTAAGTCAGTAACCGACACCGATGAGTCAGTAACCGACGGTGATGAGCCCGAAGCCGGCACTGACGAGTCAGTAATCGACACTGGTAAGTCAGAAGCCGACGCTCATGAGTCAGTAACCGTCATTGAGTCAGTAACTGACACTGATGATGCCGTAACCGACACTGATGAGTCAGTAAGGGATAATTGCGGTTGATTAGATTGATGTCGCCGACATTACGTGTCGCGTCTGAGAGCTTTATGGAACACTATACTATTCTGATTAATGCAGCTAAGAGGATAATTAGGTGAAGGATTCTCCTTGGTATAATATTGAATATAAACTTGATACCGAGTCTTCGAAAAGCAGGTTGATTTATTCGAGAAATATAATTAGGTAAACCATCCCAGTTAACCTAATAAAATTTATAATTTTGTAGTCCCGTTTTGAGATTGCTTTCATTTACATGAATAGCTTGTTGAAACAACTCATATACATGTTGCAATTTATATTTCTTGCTTCCTCAATAAACCTGGATTGGTACAACGTTTTCTTTCACGTTGGAGCAACAATGTATTGGTACAGTGCTTGAGTGCACGTTGCAGCAACATAGCGTTGGCCCAGTGTTTCCTTACATGTTGGAGCAGCGTCGCCTTGGAAGAGTGCGTGCTTGCCCGTTGGAGAAACATCACTTTGGAAACGTGCATCATAATGATAAATTCAACAAAAAATATCATGATCGAGGCCGAACAAAATCCTTTTGATATGAACTGTTTAATGTTCTAGTTCATCTAATGTGTGACGTATTTAGCTCAAATTTAACTCAATCATCAGCAATCTAACAAATTGTTATGAGTGATCTACCATCGCCAGTTTGTCTCGCAAAAGAAAAATAAAGTTACCAACAAGCCAAAAAGGTAAATTTAGTTCCCCTCAATTTTACGGCGAAATCCAATTTGTTTGCAGCACAGATAAAAGTGTTCGAAAGTTACTATCGTAACACCAGGTGATTGCAAACGCCAGAAGAGCCATGAAATCTGTTTTGCTATTAGCTCTGAATCTCTCGCCCTGAGGATAACGAAGTCGGCCAGTGGACTGGCAGTTGGGAGAACATCCCAGGACTGTCGGCACGAATGGTATTCGGCCTGTGGAATGACAGACGGCAGAACATCCCAGGACTGATGGGAGGAGTGATACTCGGCCAGTGGGATGATAGACAACAGAACATCCCAGGACTGTTGGCAAGGGTGGTACTCGACCAGTGGGATGACAGATGGTGGAACATCCCAGGATTGTTGTTAAAAGTGGAACTCGGCCAGTGGGATGACAGACGACAAAATATCCAGGACGGTTGGCAGGGGTAGTACTCAGCCAGAGGGATGATAGACGACAGAGCATCCCAGGACTGTTGGCAGGGGTGGTACACGACCTGTGAGATGACAGACGGCAGAGCATCCCAGAACTGTTGGCAGGAGTGTTACTCAGCCAGCGGGATGGCACACGACAGAACATCCCAGAACTGTAGGCTGGGGTTTTCATATTAATAAAATAAATGCGTTAAGACTTGATTTGTTTATTCCAATATCTCTGCAGTGAGATTGTGCGAATATTTGTATGAATGTTACGCCTAGAGCCATACAGTAAGAACCGGTTGTGTTTGTGTTCATACATACACACAATTGCATGCAGAGAATTTGATGATACAGGCGTGGCAGCATTCGCTGACACAAACGCCAAGCAACACTTGGTGGTGTGTTGCGGAAGGAATGAATTCTGTTTATTTTTGAGCAAAGGTGCACACCGTAAATGATGTTTGACTGCAGCTGATACAAACACAAGGGAATATGTGATGCTCCAAGTTTGTTCCAGACCGAATTGTAGTGGAAAGTGCCCTGAACGAGGCAAGTGAGTCAAGTCATTGATTTTACGTGTGTTTTCTTTTTTGTCTTTATACGTAAGGCAGATTCTTGATTAATGAGCAGAGATGAAGACATCTTCCCGTGATGCAATTTTCATCATCATTAAAGTTACGTGGGTCTACAATGTGATAACGATCACTAATAATTTCATATCCTCCATAAGTTTGTGTTTTCTGTAACCATGTGTCGTTCGTCAACTCAATTCCATTAGCAGTTTCTGTCTCGAACCCATCGATTTCTGTCTCGAACCCATCACGTAATATCCCTCATCTACTCGTATCCTTCATTACTCCGTGTCCCGTAGCTCACTCACTATCAAGCCCCGTCCCTCGCCCTCCTCTCAGCCGAACGTGTCCCTCCAACATGCCTGACATTCTCTGACGCAACCACCCGAGGGCTTGCCTCTACGCTTTTGGCGCTTTTCAAGTGTTGGGGCACATAGAGAACTGGAGGCGATGAGGTGGGAGGGAGGTGGGGAGGGAGGAACATGGAAGCAAAAATATTGATTACTGGTCACAGTTTGAACAGCTCGAACAAAGTGGGTGGGAGTATATTTTTAAGTGTGATTTGTTGTGTCATAATTATTGCGGATAAGCGTCTAGGTGACTTGAAGATATAGAATGGGCCTATGAATAGAAGGCTCGTAAAAAATGTGATTGGCATAGGTGTGATGCACGGCGTCGACTTGAAGCGTTGCATAGACTTGAAACGCGGCGTAGACTTGAAGTGTGGCATAGACTGGAAGCGCGGCATAAACTTGGAGCGTGGTATTGACCTGAAGGGCGGCGTTGACTTGAAGCGCGGCATTGACTTGGAGCTGAGAACTGGTCTTGAGTTCAATAAGTGTGTTCAAAACTGAATCAAATAACACAGCTGTTAGCTGAGAGTTGATCCTATCGAACAAAAGCATGTCATAATCCAGATTGAAAATGGTAGCTGGGATACCAAGTGAATCGCAAACTTGAAGGGGACTCATAAGTATATTACTGGGCTCATCACCAACTTGTATTTGAACATGATTTAGTTTATAGTGTTGGCATGAGCTCACAACTCCACTCTGGCGTGGGGCAGCTTCAGCATCAGGAGTTAGAGACTCTTACGGAGACAAATGAAATATCATAGACTCGACCAATCAATGAACTATGGATGCATTGGAAATAATATAAATGTATTTATATAGTTGCTATGAACGGATTATTGAAGAGCAGATTTGAAAATGTTTCATACCCTTTGTGAGTTTTCTCCTTTGAAGGTACAATCCACCATCTTTAGTCGCGAGGCTCAAGCAATAATTATGTTCGTCCAGACAACGTTCCATAAAATGATAAAATCTTAAACCTCGTACTTGCGTTTGATAGAATCTAACTCTCTTAGCAAAGGGAGCCAAAAGATTCAGCAACTAACTTAATAAATACTCTCCAATTATGAAAGTTTCAACTCTTCAGAAAGAGTTCGAGAGGATGCAGCGGGAACAAGAATTTCAAAAAGTAAAAACCTGATGTCATTTTCTCTCGTTTTCTATTTGAAAGAAGCCAGGAAGTCATTTACTCTCCTTTTCCATTTGAAAGAAGCCATGAATATAAGAGCGGAAAAAATGTATTCCTGACGATGATATGTAATTACCTTTTGATAATACAATGTAAACCAGCATCTTTAGGTCCTATTAATATTGATGTATTAGTGCATCATAAACACTTTACATCTGTTCTGAGCTGTTCTGAAGACAACATTTGCTACTTAAATGAATTGAATATTAACTTATAACTAGGGTTCATGAATAAGGACCAACCAATGGACATGGTTGAAGGACATCCTCTACTCTCCACTTGTGCATATGTCGAGACAGATGAAAGCATTACATTGGACTAATAATTCCAATAAAAATAAGCAAAGTAAGTCTTATCACCAACGTCTACTTTATCAGGGTTATTGACTGCTTCAACAGACATTTAATAGAAAACTTGGAGCAGAAAATCTCCGACATGAGTTGTCTATTGCATTACTCACACATTTTTTGGCGTACGGTGCCCCCAATTTTAAACTAACTGCATAGGTAGCATGATATATCAACATATGCACACGAAAAAAAAAATTAAAGTGTCATAATCGATGGGTTCAATAAATGAACAGATTTCTACATGAACAAGATAATTGGAAAATTGAGCATATGAAGCGAAAAAAAAATCGATTGAAAGCATCTATAAAATGAAATTGATGAAATATAAATAGTTGACACAGTAAATTGCATGGCAGACGTTAAATACAATTCAAGAATTTCTGCACAACCAGTTCAATCAGGGATAATTTTAGTCTAAGTTTGAAGGTAGCTATACTTCTACCCGTCCTTATATCTATGGTAATCGAATTATAAGTTATAGCAGCTCTGTATTTCAGAAATAGTTGGAACTGTGTTGACGAGTTTCGGGGAATTTGCAAATCCGCATTGTTGCGAAGATCATACATAGGATTATTTCCAATCAAAAAACCGTTATCAATGTAAGTTAAATGATTCAAAGCTTTGCAGACAAATACCCCAGCGGAAAAGACAATGATGTGACAGGGGGAGAACGTTTTATTGACAAAAGAGAGGCAACGGGTGGTCCCCTCTGCTCGCATGTGATAGTGCTTTTGATTAGGAACGATAGGTCATAAATTTGTTTCGTAGGTAGAAGCATACACGTGTACACAATACGTCATAAAGGGATGAATAATGGTTATAATACAATAGACTTTTCGCAGGAGTCGTAAGACAATTTTTAAATTTTGTTAAGGATGCCACACGATTTGGATAATTTCCCGGCAACAAATGAGAGGGGATCTTTCCAGTTAAGTCTCTGATCTACTATAACACCTAGATACTAAGTTTTTGCTACATATGCCACCGGTTGACAGTTCAATTCAATTTGTGTGTTAGGAATGGGTATCATCCTCTTGAAAAATATCATGACCTGCGTCTTGTCGATATTTAGCGTCCGCTTGTTGGAGGTTAACCAGTTGGAAATGTGAATCAATTGATCATTCATCTTAGTAATAGTATCATTGAGATTATTCCCGGTCGAATAAACTATAGTATCATCTGCAAAAAGTACAAAGGATAACCTGTCGCTACTGTTTACAATGTCATCAATATATATAAGGAAGTGCAAAGGCACAAGGATCGACCCTATGCGGTACTCCTATATTTAACGTTTTGACAGATGATGATTGTTTTTGCCAACTTACTAGGTGTTTTCTATCAAGAAGATCATTTTTTTACCCAGCTCTTATCAATGGAACTAACACCATAATGCTGTATTTCGCAAACCAAGATCCACGATTCACGCACTTGAAAGCTTTGCCAAGATCCATAAAAGTTGCAACGGTGACTTTACCACAATCAAACCCATCAACAACGTCGCTAAAAAATTTAATGGAGCATGCTCTGTATTCATGAAAGCCTGGAAGATAAATTGACTATAGCTAAGTAGTTTATTTGAGACAAAATGAGTATATAGTCTAGCATAAATAATTTTTCATAAATTTTGCTTAAGGCGGGCAGTATTGATATTGGTCGTTAATTTTTCTTGTCTGTTTCGCTTTTATTTTTATATATTGGAATATCTTTTGCGACTTTGAGTGCATCAGGAAAAAATCCTTGCATGAGAGATTTATTGATAAGTAGGGTCAACTGAGCTACAATAGTCCCAGATATAGCTTTAATTACTCGAATTACATTATAGTCAGTGCTGCAACTATTTTTTAAATCGGTAATGAGTGCTTTAACTTCGTTTTCGACCGTAACTTTATAAATACACATCTAAAAGGAGTTCCCGACACACATACCTAATAAGTTCTGTAGCGTGTGTTACAACCAATGCAGCCTCATAAGCTTTAACCTGTTTCTTAATACGATACTAAGCAGGAAACGCCGACCTCATCTATCAAATGATGCTGCTCTCACCGCCGACCTCATCTATCAACTGATGCTGCTCTCACCGCCGACCTCATCTATCAACTAATGCTGCTCTCACCGCCGACCTCATCTATCAACTGATGCTGCTCTCACCGCCGACCTCATCGATCAACTGATGCTGCTCTCACCGCCGACCTCATCTATCAACTAATAATGCTCTCACCGCAGACCTCATCTATCAACTGATGCTGCTCTCACCGCCGACCTCATCTATCAACTGATGCTGTTTTCCTCGCCGACCTCATCTATCAACTGATGCTGTTCTCCTCGCCGACCTCATCTATCAACTGATGCTGCTCTCACCGCCGACCTCATCTATCAACTGATAATGCTCCCACCGCGACCTCATCTATCAACTGATGCTGCCCTCACAGCCGACTGCATCTATCGACTCAGATGTGGTCACCCCAACTCCTCCTTTTCTCACTACCACAACATCATCAATCGTCGACCACAAACACCGCCACTTCGACCGATGATGACCACGTTTTCAATATTGGTGCCATCATGATAATGACTTGGCTCCTCGATTAGGGCCGATTAATTTGAAACAGAGGCCCGCTTCTGTGTCATTATGATGTCATTAGTGGAGGACTCATTATCAACAGCGGGTCAAGGTGATAGGTAGGGAAATGGCTCGTTGGCCATCGCCAATAGAAGAAACTGTTGTTGAGCATGGGCTAACAAATGACGTCTGAGTGGAAAAATTTGAGATACGAATGGAATGGCACCCTACAAAAAATCACAGTTTGTTTTAAAAGTCGATTTATTTCCCTTAAAATATGATAAATTCATTTCTCTTTGGTTAGTGGTTTAGGTTTCAAATGTGCCTGTCGAGCTGGCCACCACCTGACTGTTTGAGCTGGGGCCAAAGACACTACCCGGCGATCAAGTCAGGTTAGGGTCGACACCCTAAACAGGTCGTTGGACGACAGCAGTGTTGAAGGGATAGTAAAAAAATGAGAGTCAAGAGCAGGTTATCTTGCAGTGGAGGGGGAAACTATATTTTTTCCCAGAAAACACCATTGCTTAGAATATTTGATGAATAAAACACGACAATACTACTCTGCGAGCAGTGATGCCGGTGTCAGAAAATATCGTGCTGATTTGTTCAGTTTTCTAGGAATACAAATTATGTAGTTAATCCTACACCGAAGAACTGACCCACGACGGCAACGACACTTGTATGCCTACGTTCACTCTTGAGCCAAGTGATCTCGCCCCTCTCCGAGATAGTGTCAATGAAACAGACAAGACAATATCTGGGAACGTATTATTTATCCATAAACTCCATACTTGATGTCATTGAAGATACTCCAAACCCTAGACACACGAAGCCCTCGGAACAAACACAGCAACATCATCAGCAATAACGTCAGCACAGCATGAGACGACCAAGTCGTGCCTCTCTCTCCCTCTGGAGCGTCAACACAAGCCGCTCTTTACGTTTAACAAGTTAATGCGTTGTTAATTCCCTGTCCTTGTTTGCTTCAGCCCCTCTCAACACTCGCACCCTTTACGGAAACAAGTGCAATCCTGCACTCTTTAAGCATTCATTTCCTTTCACTAGCACTTTTCTATCTGTTTTTTTTTTGTCGTGCCTGCACTCCAGGGGCAGCAGCGTTTCCCCGCCCACCCGTTGGCTGAACACTGCCGCATGTGGGCTCTGGCATTGGTTGGCGTTTATTATTCCTCGCCTTTTCCTTCGAGCTCCTCCCCTTGAGGATTATTTTACAGAAGAAGCAAAGGTGCCGCAACAGGACATTTTCCTGACCTCATCAATGAACATTCGAGGATGGGCAGCTGCTGATGAAGGGAGACGCGGACTGGAGCACATCGTAGAAAATATGTTTAAGGATATAGAGCCAGCTATGTCAAATATTAGTAATTGCTAAATACACATATATATA
>SDVV010029022.1:0-11876 GCA_016164225.1 Gammarus roeselii
TCAAATCTCAGTGGCTCCTCAATAGGCTACAAAGTACAACCGAAAATTCAGGGCAACGATGAACAAGCAATGGAAGTTGACCCGATCGCTTTGTTCACCAACCTGGCTGATTAAATGCAGTAAACCGGCCGTGGCGTAGAGATCGGTCTGATGACAGTTGGGTGGCATATGAACAATCATCACAGCAACGCGAATTCTCTATTTGTATTGTGAAGTGACTAGGATGAATGCTGACTGGTGAAACCATCACGAATTGAAAAATAACAGGCACGCAGCTAGATTTTGCAATGTTCTTCACTATTATTCATTGAAGTTGATTGAAGACTTTCATAACCAAAGACGGCGGTTTCACCTTCCGCCCCAACCTCACCATGCCTCTTGAATGGAAAGTGCCTGGGACTGACATAGAAGATCACTTCAATTATACCCGAGAAGCGTGTATCAATCCTAATTGAAGGTAACTGTTGGCAGCAAACCCCTTTTCCCGCAACAAAGCCGACTAACTATAAATCAAAATGATAACCGATAAAATTTGGCACACGACGTCAATGTTGATTGAAGGACAGTTTGTGATATGTTAGAACGCTGCATATTAATTGCAACTGTTGTTTGACGACATGGATATCCGTGCTGCAACGCTAGATTTTTTGTTGCAAAATGTTTCAGTTGTCGGAATGCACTGACTTGTTGTCGGGATCGGATTGAACTTTCATAAATTAATATAACATGTTCATGTCAGTAACCCGCAAGTTCACGGGATTAATTTTGAACAAATTCTACTTGAAAACCATTACGTTACGAGAAAAAACGTTTTTATATGTCCACGGAAGAAGTTTTTACAATACAAATTTACTCAGAAGGGATTGATTATCGCGCATGCAACTACACTTCAGAATAAATTGCTGGAACTGGCCAACTCCGAACCAAAATGGATATGAAGAACGTGGCGTCACCACTCTAATTTAAAAAAGTCTGCATAGTATACAAACTGTTTTCGACCCACGTCACCGTTAGAGCAGCTAACTATATTGGCAGCGCACTTTTGACATGCCTGATGAAACTAGCGATGAAAACAATCCAGTAAGTTATCAATGTTTCTTGTTCTTTCAATTCAAAGATTTTATTTACGACTACTATCCTGACCTAACATTACATAACTTCAAATAACAAAATGTAGCCTGGGCTACCCTAACCTAACTAGACCCTTACTCAATTGGCCAACCTAACAGACCTAAGTTGACGTAAAACAAACGCACAATTTAGTAAATGGGGTTCGCTTCCTGAGAATGTAAGGGAAATAAAACCAGCAAATTCTTCAGTCTGAAACAATACTGAGTTTGGAGGCTGTAACAAATTTAGGCATTTGAAAAGAGTGATGACAACAAAAACAGCGTCAAAAGAAATTGTATGCAAGCCACGTAACCGTAAACCGCTGGGAACGTTATAAATGAGCGTCACATAAGTGATCGAGAAGACCAGACCAGACCAGATGGTATGCCAAAGTTAAACACTGTTCGTGATTCATTTACGTACAATATCTAGAGCCCAAATACTAAATATTTATAAATTAAAAAATAAAAATTTTGCTCAGGTTTGTTCTTGAAATGTTGCCATGAGTTTCGTGCGAACAAATGCTATTTGTTGACTTGTGCCGTTATTTCGATAAAAGGTCAGAACATTGGTGATTCGAAGAGCCCGTGGAAAAATTATTAATAGCCACTTTTTGCACGTGTGTTGCGCAGACAACCATACGCGTTGGTTAAGACGGGCTCAATCTGACAGAACTGCTGGTCAAAAAATAAGTTTCTCTCGTCAATAGCATAGCTACGAGCCATGTTGGTGGTATTGCCCTATCCAATAACACAAATCATTCTCCCTTTCCGCCAACCACTACATATTCTTTAACCAACATTTCATTTCGAAC
The DNA here is from genome assembly GCA_016164225.1 of Gammarus roeselii. NCBI lineage: Eukaryota > Metazoa > Arthropoda > Malacostraca > Amphipoda > Gammaridae > Gammarus > Gammarus roeselii. The sequence continues at coordinate 1,925 of SDVV010029022.1, forward strand.
GAAAATCAATGATTAATACAATTATACTTGGCAATGATATGCTTCAGATTCGTGCACCCATTAGGAGCATGGTTGTACCTGCCATTATCATGTTTAGCATAACATTTTCTATCAAAGTCTTGTGCAAGGTGTTAGCTATTTTCATGAAGGGCGATCGAAATGACTGCTAACTAAGACTATACTAACCCTATCAGTGTTTGATAGGACATACGAACAGATGTTTATAATAGATTATCTTAATTTCTTCAACAGTAATATATAATCGCAGTTTGTTAGTTTTGCTGAGTGAATAGAAAAAAAACAATGTTGGCAATATCCCACCCGTTTCAAGATCATGTCAATACTTTCCGTAGCAAATTAACTCCATTTGTTATTCTCGACCTGAGGAAAGACTTTGATACAAATGATTTCAATATTCTCATTTTCAATTGGATACCTACGGTGTTAGGGTCATGCTTGTATCGTGATTGACGATGTCTATTCAACTTCCTTGCCCGGAAACGTTGCCGTGATGCAAGGGTCAGTGCTTGACCAACTGAACTTCAATATTTTCATACATGATATATCATCTATTCATGATGGTAATGAAATTATGTTGGCAGATGATACAGCATTCTACGTGCATGTTGATACCTGCGAAGAAACCTACGGTAGAATTAACGCAATTAATATTGATGTCCTCACCCTCATGCTTTGAGGGTTATATAATCACCCTACAAAAATATGACTCGACCCATGCTCGTCACTGGATAATTTACCCAACTTACTATTCAATAATAGTTATCTCGAGTGGGCTGACAGGATAATTGTGAAAATAAATTTTGACAATAAATCATAACTGTTCAAACCCTTTCATTATTATGCACAGTAAGCAAGCTTTGCACGCAGTTATCTACGATGTTCCCGTTCTACAAACCCGACCAGCCTTATGACGACTTTATCCCAATATCGGACAACTGTCCCATTGCGTAGGACAAATCGGTAGAGCCTGTTGAATCCTTTTGTTGTTATATCATATTGTTGGTATAGCGACCTAATTAAAAATGAGAACTAAATCAATGTGTGAAGAGTTGTGATACCGAACTTCCGCATATTCATCATTTGTTCCGAGTAATATTTAGTAAAATTATTATTCACAACTATTCACTTCAATCAATTAGGTATATTCAACCTTCAATGCCCAAAAACTCAAAGAGGACTCGTAATTCTGAATTCGACATACTTAATATAATAGAGGTGTTGAGATGAAGATTATTCCCCCAATCATCAGATTTGATTTGAGCCTCCTTTTCACCGGGGACTCCACGTAAGTCAGTCATAATATGCTCTCCCGTAGGGACCAGATTAGAGGGGGTGATATCAACTAACGTCTTCCCGTGTTGTTGTGTTCTTGAACGAGCTGAGAAGTGGTGTGATCAGGTACGGCCTTATCCCGTGCAGTTTCCACGGGCGGCAGGCATTACTTACCGAATGAGATATCAGATGTGTTTGGATCGCTATTAGTAAGGTCAGGTGTGCAAGTGATCAGTTCTGATTGGCGGCTGGGAACGGTGAATGATTGAGTAGAAGTTTGATTGAAGTTTAATGTGTATGTAAATATTCTAAAATGAGTAAGCTAAGCTACTCTGTAATTGGTCTACGATTCTAACATGTTGGCACTCTAATGGATGATTGTGGTCCTCGGCGTACCTACGAGGAAAGGCGTGGTTTTCCCGTCCTACTAGAAATTTCTAGGTGCTGGTCCATTCTCTCCCGGAATCTCCTTCTAGTGCTGCCGACGTATGACATCTGGCAACTCACTCCGTAACTGATGCTTGCCGTCAGTGGAATTTGTCGGTTGGTTAATCCGTACTGCACGGGATGACCCAGCAACTCCCCTATTGGTGGTACTGGGTCTCATAGTTACCTCACACCTTTTTTTCTTCCTCTTTACTCCTTATATTTTCTGTTTCCATCTATTGGCGATTTCGTCCTCCTTCTTTTAAATGTCCCAACATGCATAGTGGTTCCTCTTTAACGGATTATGGGTTGTCATACCAGTTACGTCTCACAAATTTTACTCCAGTCAATTACTACCTAGTTCTGGTGCTCTTAAAATAAATATCAGCTCCCCGCAGTTATGCATGCCTTCTCTAGACTGATTTTTATAATAATGCTGATCGAAGAGTTGTTGTCTGTATTAACTTAAAATTTGGTTCCCTACGAACCGAAGTTTTGCTGTGATTCGAAAAGAAGGTTATTTAAAGTAGGAAGTGATACAAAAGTGCTTCATAATGCTTTTTTTACAGAGAAGGAGAGTATACAAAGGGGGCTAAATGTCTAAGAAAAATGAATTTCAAGACATTTCGGGCACGGAGACCCATCGTCAGTTCAGGACTTGAGATGAAATTGGTCTGTTGGCTTTTTATTGATACAAGGCGGCAAATACGCCAGAAGATGGACAAGCCGCAGAGTGCAAGTGCCACCGGGTCTTACCTCGGGTGAACGGAAGGAAGCCGCCGGGGATAGCCTACTGGGGACAAGTAGAAGTAAGTCGTCGAGTGAGATGTCCGATGTGTTTTTGCCGCTAATAGTTAGGTCAGACACACACAAGTTCCGTTCTGATTGGCCAATGGGAACAGTGAATAATTAGGTAGAAGATTGTTAGATGTTCAGTGAGGTTTTAATTAGTGGACATGTTGTGATTGGTCCATAATTCTGAAATGCTTGCTCTTGAATGGATGATTGTGATCTTGGGCGAGCTTCCGGGAGAGTGTGTAACGTTAGAAAGAGGCTACTAGTTCGGCTTGAAACGCGCTGATGTTGGTCTACTTTCTCATGGAATAGTCTTTGTACGGTCCCGACTCAAGATACCTAGCAGCTATCACATGAAAGACAATAAATGATGTCGGAACGCACATCCGGAGAAACCAAATCCAGAGGAGTATGAGAGAAAAAAATCACGCCCAGACCTGATTATTATTTGCTTCCATGTTCCACCGGAGTCCCAACGCGAAGTTAATGCAGTCTTCCCCGTTGGGCGGTACAGACCTGAAAAAGTAAGTTTTCTATTTATGCTGGTGTGTAACTTGATATTGTGGTCTGTCAAGATATTGATATCAAGGAAATAGATGAAGCAGTTATGTTCCATCTCAATCGTGAATTTAATGTTGGCAAGTTGTTTATCAAGATAATCATTAAAACTATCAGTATGGGACTGTTCAGTGAAAATAACAAACGTGTCATCAATATATAAGAACACGGGGTTGAACTCAGCTGGGCATTGGTTCAGCTAAATAGTGACATAATGACACGGAATGCTTTGGTAAGAGTGGGGCCCATCTGTACCCCCATAGCAATGTTGGAATGCTGAGTTGCAGAAAATCATAAATAATTCCTCTCATTCATGCCGAGTCGAGTTCTCTGAACTCAGCTTCAACTAGATTATGGTGGTAGCTATGTGAACTGAACTGTGTGGCAGATGATAACAATAGTTTCATCTAACAGAATGTTGGTGAACAAATAGGTTACGTCGAAACTTGACATAAAGATGGGGATGTTAAATAATAGCTTAGTGACTACATTATTAAAAAATTCAATATTTTTGAAAGGTGAAATCGATGATAGGAAGAGGTTGGAGAAAAGGAATTTAGCAAGTGGGTAGTAAAGTGTCATGAGCTGCTAAGATCGATCGGAGAGGATTCTTTGTAGACCGTACATGATACCAGGGACGGAACCACTAGACAAGAGTTCGTTGTACTGGGTTAGTGAGATAATATTATTGTTCAATAGTTCTCTCATACTTGATTTTTCACTAAGAAGTTGAATTCTTATGAAACATTTTTGCTAATAATGACTGATCAGCAATCTAGTTCAGAAGCAAACATAGCAGTGAATTCCTGAACAAGATCTATTCTAAACCAATCAAAATTTTAACTGGAAATACCAATAGAAAATCAGTATTTCTGTCTCTTCCGTGCTCTGGCTCGGATTCAGTACTTTTATACACCAAACTGCTTAACACACGCTCCGATTTTCATCCTTGGATCTTATTCAACCTAACCTTGAAAAAAATCCTAACTAGCGGTTGACTGTTCCGCTCCATAGATTTGGTTTCTTTGAATGTGCGACCCGACATGATGTATTGTTTTTCTTCTGATAACTGACCAGCATCATCGGTCATGAGCACAAAAAGACGATTCTGTGAGTAGACCAACATTTGAGAGTTTCAAGCCCTGACAGTAAACCTTTTTCTAACGTCAAACACTCTGTCCCCAGGAAGCACGCCGAAGACCACAATCATCCATTCAAGAGCTAGCATTTTAGAATCATAGACCCATGGAGGTATAATAGGTGGAGGGAGCATTGGCTCATCTCTGTGAAGCCTGTTTTGGTGCTCAGTACATCTTACTCTGGCAGCCTCCATGGCCTCAGTCGTGAGTCAGGCGTGGTAGTGGATGGATGTCGCAACTCCTGCTCTAAGCGAGCATGGAGCCCAGCAACTGCGCCGGCAAAGCTATTGATAAAAGGCTTGCAAAATTAATAGAGTAGTCAGACATTTCTTACTCACGCATTAGTTATTCCTATTTTGACAATGCATAACATTATATGTTAGCTGCACTCAAAACTCCAATGGCATTAAAAGGGGCTGAAACAAAGCACTTTTGGGTATTTTATTGTGTCGAGCTAAGCTGTACGCGCTTAAGTTATTGCTAAGTTTACGTAACTATTCAATTAAATCAAGAAATTTAGACTATTACTTTGGCCAATTAAATATTCGCTGACGTTTACAAACTAGATCTATAGGTGTCATCCAATTAAACACTCATATTACTATGATGCGCCATGAAAAAAAAAATGATTTTCTTGTCGAGAACTAATTCTGAGATATATCAATTGTTTAGGTTTTGCTGTATGGAAATTTCGGCATGTAAATCGTAAAAAAAAAATTGGACCACTTTCAACCAAAAATTTAAAGTTTTAATCGGAGCGTTGGGTCCCCTTGTATAATGTTTTACTTTTCGTCGAATAAATTTGACTTTAGTAAAGTTTATCAGGATTTAACTTGATTGGAAGTCCAAAATGCAACATACGAAGTAGAAGGGATAAATGAACTACTGCGAACTGAAACAATATCACTTTATTATAAAGCTAAAAGTATATAAGTAACAATCTTTGGTAATATCGCTATTTTCAGCTGATATCCAATCTAAATAATGAATATATATATATGAAATGATACTTTTTCTAACACATCCCAATCGGGACACACATCCATTACATACATTCTCAATATTTATTTTCACAATAATACAATTTAACATTTTTTACAGAGCTGATACATGAAGATCATTTAGATCAGTATGCTTGAAGACAAGTTTCTAAACTAACTTGATTTTTCATACGCATTTACGTACAAATTCTGTACATCCATGTCTATTTATTTGTATTCTATCACCTTCACACCACAGGTGCTAGAAACATTTGTGTAAATGCAGAGCAAATAATTCGAAAGAGACGTGATCGTAATATTGACAACTTAATATCACCGAAAGGGTACCTCTATTGCAAATGCTAATAGATATAATGCAAGGTGACATAGAATATATATCTAATGGTAGAGCTTATCACTGAAGAAGTGATAAGCGTAGAAAGGGTAAACCAAATCCATAAAAAATATTTCTTTCACTTATGATTACATGGCAACTAAAGAGCAATTACCTGTTCTATTATCCTTGTTATATATCATCTTGAATAAGCTCTATTTTTCAGACGGTTTCAATGACTATTGAACGCGAGACTAGACTTTTGAACGGTAATACTTAGCTAAATCTCCAACCAACGTGAATAACTGATAAATGATGAAGATATTAAGAAAGTGCAGTATCACTGATGATATGTGATAAACCTAGAATATGCAAAATATGCAATATGCAAATGCAAAGCAACGTCGACCCATGATCACAAGCACTGCCAGCACCCCGTAGTCTACCCGTCCGACGGTTGCACCAACACTGCTGGTGACTGCTGGCACCCGAGCCATGTACTGAGCACTAAAAGTGGCTTCATTCGACAACACACACAAAGCAGCCAATGCTCCCTCCACCTATTATACCTCCATGCATAGACCAATCACATAGAAGATTAAACTTACTTATCTTCTCTACACACCAATTATAACCCTCACTGAACATCCAACAAACTTCTAAATTTTTCACTTCACTGTTTTCATTGGCCAATCAGAACGAAACATGCGCATGCCTCACTAATAGCGTCCCAAACACATCAGACGTCTTACTCCATCACCGAACTTGTCCCCAGTGGCCAGGGCCCTGCGGTATGACCCGGTAGCTTCCCCATTGGTGAAACTTGCACCTACTTTTATTCGCGTTGGGACTCCGGTGTAACATTAAAGCAAATAATAAATCTATTACGCTTCTGGCGACGTTGTGGCGTTTCGCCCCTTGTTTTGATATAATTTCAACAGACCAATTCCTTTTTTGTTTTTCCTCAACTGATGATGGGTCTCCATACCCGAAACGTCTTGACATTTATATCCTTAGGAATATAATTACTTTCGATATTGAGTTTAGGCTCCGCACTATACTCTTCTTCTCCTAAAAATAATGCTTACTGAAGCACTAGTGCACCTCTTTCTACTTTTTTCTGCGTGTGAATAGAGTGAAGCATAAGGGGATAGTGATAGAGGTTAACAGGACTAAAGGAGGCATGCCAAGTCATGGAGGTTATAGTCGATCGATTTGGTAATGATTTATGCTAATGGCGCCTCATAATATATTAGGAAAACAAATTTAGAGTTCTGCTAGAGATTGATTGCGTTCAGATCATCATCGAATAACCACAATCATTGTACAGATTTACATCGCTAATCTTACCTTCATGGATCAAGCAATACGAACTTCCACCATTACGACGCAAATTATAATGAGCTCACCAGAATGTGTTCTCCAAATAATTGACATAATAGTGTATTTGTTTTATCCAATCTGGCACTTGACAATAGATTCGCTCCTGCCGTCGCAGGCCCGCTGGGTTTGGGGCTTAGTAATGACGTGGGATTTCGTAACCCAGCATCTTACGCTGTGGCTAAACAACGATCGCTCTGATCTCGCCAATAAGAAGTTTGGATAGGTGGAGGCGGCTCAGCCGCTCGGAATTGGAGCATGGCTGAACTGGCTGTCGGCTGGATGAAAGCAACCCTGTGTGCGGCAATGCATTGAAATGAACGGAGAAGACTTATCACTACGATGACTGATTTTTGCCGTGCCTTCGGGGGCTCTGAGCGTTGAACTTATAACACTGAAGTCACTTTTCTAAGGAAAGTACATTATAGACTTGAAAAATAGTTGATATTGTGTTTCGTTTTGAGGTAACCACATGTTTCCCATTAATTTGCAAGCCTCGTTGAAGAGGAATTTATTAAGATACATTCGCATTGCATTAAATGTTACTTACTATAGACCACAAAATGGTTACCTATGCATCATTTTCACGAAAAAACATCACCTTGTCGCTTAGAAATCGAGATCTAGTAATTAACTTACACGATTTTTGTGTGGTTTCATCGTTAACCCTGAAGAACGTTTCGTTCAATAGCACACGTTTGTCTGAAATTGCCAGAAATAGTATAAGATGAAGTTAATAATTATACCCGTGTTCCTGATTTTTGTGACGTAAAATCGTGTGCATTGTCCTCTTCGTGTATTTTTCGTTAGACATTGCACAGTATACTGGAGCTGCATGGACCTTGAATAAAAAAACTGATATCACATTACACGGAAGCCCATGCCAGATACATCCAACTTGCCACTGCAGAAATTTTAATTAACAATCACGTACGCCCAAATGCCTTGATTCAAGCTGCAATCCCTTGGAAAATTACGTGCGACTTCTAATACAATGCAGTGCTTCTAAATACCTTCGAGTAAGATACTTAAATGCTTCGAAAAACAAGACTTCATTTGTACAGCAATTAGTTAACATCAAAAGTCGTCAATTTTCTAACACGTTGATGCTTTTCAAAAGACTATGATGCAACATTGTGTTTTTCTAAACAGATGAAACCAATTTCCTTCGCAAGATCTGTTTCCCTCAATCCTAGCATGTCCCTTACAAGAATAGACTTCAGCTATCAATAGTTCCCACGCAAACAATGAATTACTCCTTATTTATACTTCACTATTCCTGCCCTCCGCATGGCAGCCGTCATTTAGCTGTGGCTGGTGGCTTGGCTTCACTCGCTAGCGTTCATACAGCTGGCTGTGCAGCCTCCACCTATCCTACCTCCTTGCTCACAACACAGAGGTAGCCAGACCGTAAATTCGGTCCGTCAGATCGTCACCAGACCCTCTGACACCGTGAGAAAATGACAATCGTTCATGCCCCGTCATACAGCGGTAGCCGAGGGAAATAAGAGGGTCTGGGTAGAGTGGACTATGGTGAGAGGCTCACAGCCTTGCAGTTTTTTTCGGTTATGGGGAGGTTGTTGCGTTTAAATCTGGTGAAGTGTTGGGAGATTTTTCACTGTTCTGTGAATTCGGGGTTGTCTGCTCTATTTGAGCGAACTCCAAATATTTGTCACACGTGGTCATTCTTTCAAGCTGGTGGTTCCTCTCTGTCGGACCGACTATAAACACTAAATTCTTTTATTCTTGCTGTGTTCAGGCCTGGTGTTTTGGCAGTTGTGTGCAATTGTTGACTGTCTTCAGTGTTTTTTGTCGACCTATTAAACGCAATCCAACCAGCGTCCTGCTGCAGTTTTGATACCGTGTTGTTCTTTAGAGTGTTGACGCGCTAAGGTATACTGTCTTTCATTCCCGCATGCCCTGTTAGCGGGGCTTTGGGGGGCTGCAAAGGTGAGATACTCGTCAAAAAGTAGTCACTGAATAAAGACAAATCAAACAAACATTCGTTAACAATGGTTTCACCAATTCCCTAATAGACCTCGAAGTCGAGTAGTACCAACAACGACAAAATCACCCTACCAGCGACGGTCAAACCCACACCGTATATTACCAGAGCCAAATGTCATTCAAATAGAACTGACGAACGTGCACTGAAGTCTATTATTCGAAGGAATTTGGAGTGTATCTCCGATTCTGACAGACTGACTGTTTTGACATATTATAAAAATACCATGACCAGAAACTTCGTCCTGAAAAACAACCTGGCAAAGAAAATCGACAAGCTCTTATCAGCCACTGTACTTCATCAATTCACGTGCCCCAACGAAAATTGCAAACTTTGTCCATATGTAAAGTACATTGGTATGGCCGCAACCACATTAAGTCGTCGACTAACATGTCATCTTGCATCTGGAGGCTCGAAATAGCACATGCAGGGGAATCATGACATCCACCTCACGAGACGCTTACTTGTTGACAATACCACAATCATTAAGCAATTTCCCGATGTGACGCAACTGGCCATCGCCGAAGCTCTTCAGATAATAGCAGCCACTGCTATCGATTCCCAAACAACCGGCATCAGCACAACACTGAAATTGTTACGTTATTTCATTTTATTTTTTCTTTGTTCGTATTCTTGAGACAGCTAATTTGTATTGAAGGCACCCTTTACTAGATTTTTCCACGATGCCGTATATGTATTATCTGAAATGTCTTAAGCAATCGTTGGAAATAAATGGATAGAACATTCGAAACGTTGGAACATTTGTAAACCATAGATACTAGTCACTATCAACATCACGCATTTTAGCAATCTAATTTATCCTTTACCAGCAACGACTATAAATCACTCGTTAAGAAGATCGAAAACAAAATCGAAAAATCTTTAACTGTAGATACGCCCAGGTCTCCAACAATACCTGCATATATATATATATATATATATTGATATATATATATGTATGTATGTAAATATATATGTATATATATATGTACATATGTATATAAATGTATGTAAATAAATATGTATATAAATATATGTGTAT
>SDVV010029023.1:0-11876 GCA_016164225.1 Gammarus roeselii
ATAGATTGAACAATCTAAAATTTCAATTCCATTTCAACATATCAATCTGTAGTTAGTTATATCTTTTAATATTGATCTGTTGTGCTCAAACTGCTTACACGACTTACATCCAGTTTTTCCATTAATATTCCTCTTCGCTGTATCTGTGTATGAGAAAAGGAATAACATGAATATTGAAGCATTTCAAATTTGCAGGGTGGTAACATCGATTCCGGCCACCTGCTAGAGCATTATTGCCATTGATATTGTTAATATATTGGAAATTTATAAAATTATGAAAAAAAAACTATTCTGAACTCTAAAGTTACAATGTCTGCTGGCTGTGATCAGCGTGTGGCCTATATACGTTGTGAGGTCTCAATGGGACGCGTGTTATGTTATAGATGACCTAAACTGTGCCACATCGATATTGCTTGAAAAAACCCGAGTAGCTGATGCGAATCTTGTCTGTCAGCAAACATAGTTACATGTAATTCACCACAGGAAAATAAATTCAAGGTCATTCATACAGTTTTTTGAGGTAGATCAGTCTCGGATAGCACATACAAAAAAAAGGGGGAATTTTTAAAGTGCTATATATTTTCGAAAGATATTGCCCATGTATCTAGTACTATTTGCTGCTCAGTCTGAAACTGTGCAAAAATTGTCTCCCGGGCTATATTGTCTGTATCTTCATGTATTTTACTTCATATTATGTTGATTTCAAGTGTAGAATTTTCGTTTTCATTACCATGGAAGACTTTTGTATGCAAAAGATTGTTAATACTAGATCATCCAGGCAATCACAATTTATTTTCTTTTCTAAGAAGGTTTTCATTCCAACGCAAGTAAACAATTATCTTTGGTGTGTCTGCGACGGTTATTTCAACCTCACGACGGCTGCCGTCGGCAAGTTCTCGTCCGGTCACCGCTCCGTTAGCGTAACTCAGTCGCATATCCGCCAGCCTGATGGGCACCGGCCCGCTCCAACTCCCGAAGCTGTTATCGGCCTCTCATCGCGTCATGCACCAAACAGCCTCGTTAGCTCCTCCGTGAAGGCCCTCTGAGTGTTGTTGAGAGCCCTTGCTGCTGCAACGAGCTTTTGGATAGTCATTAAGTGTTTCACAATGTCGATATCAACCGCAGACGGCAAGTGTAGAACAAGCCCTTTGAATTGCCGCAGCAAAAAATGGTCCATAGAGGTAACATTTTTTGTCGTAATATACGTTGAGCGCCAAATACGTAGATTCCTTATGAATACGCCTAGATCATTACTCAAGGAGCGCCTCACATGACGCTCATCTAAGGCCTGACGTTAGAAAATTTACGCAAAAAGTCCTTACAGTTGTACCTGTATACAAACAAGTAAACGAGTGGCTCTCCGATACTGCACAAATGTTATCAAATATCGGTTCAGATCAGTGCTATTGTAATTAAAGACGTATTTTCACCTAATGCATTGATTGCCTGGTGGCGCATTTTGTTCAGTCTGTTAATCAAGGACTGTAAATCTGGCCTTCCGTAACATTGGATATTCTTAAAGCCAATTATCGTGAATTTCTCATTAAATATTACTGAACGAGTACCTCGTGCCTTGGAGTAACCTGCCTCGCCCAGTACCATTGCTCCCTATACCCTCCCTTCGTGACCACACAGAGGCGGCTTGTCGCAGGGAATCTCACAATAGAGTAATCGAACTTCTACAAGTAGATTTTTCCCGATAGACACACGCAAGAGTTGTCAAGTTCCTAATCTCACGGCAATATTCATGAAAGGTGACCGACAATCGCCTAGCAAATAACGGCCAATCAGTTGGACATCGATCATGTGCAAAACCATGAAGATATCAATACGAGATCATCTCGTCGATCACCTGATAGACAGCAACGAGGTGATCAACGCGTACGACTACCACAATGCAGCTGATGTCATCTACCTAGACGTACAAAAAGACGTCGGCAAGATGCCGCACAGAAGACTAACACAAAGTCTCCGAGCTCGGCATCGGTGGAAACGTACATCGCGGGCTGCACGCAAAGTAAAGAGTTATCATAGACCAGGCGATGTCCGACTATGCGCCTGTTAATACTGGGGTTCCTCAGGGCAGCTTTTAGGTTCGGTCTTCTGCCTCATCTATGTGAACGACATGGATGCAGTGCTCCTTTGCAAAGTATACAAATTTGCCAGTGACACGATGCTCTGCCATGCAGCATGGAATAGCGGGACGCACTCCTTCTTAAACAAGATCTCAAATAAACTCACCCATTTGTCAGAAGCGTGCCAGATACCCTCCAATGTGGCAAAATGCACCGTTAAGCACATGGGTGTTCCCAATGTCAACTTTAACTACACAATGTCACTAACCGATCTTGCTGCATTCAATCAACTGTGAGATTTAGGCGTCATAATATCGAAAAACTTGAAATGGAACATGCAGATCGACGAAAGTTACCGGAAAATAAACCACTTCCTTGGTTTCGCCTCCCTCAACTTCCTCTGAAAAACAACGACATAATATTGCCGTTGTACAATGCCTTCGTTCGTCCCCACCTCGGGCATGCAATACAATCCTGATTTCCAGACACGACGGTGGAAATTTTCAAACTGGAAAGCAATCAAATATCGTGCTGTTAAGCTCATGCCGCAGTAGCGCCATCACAGCTACGAGGATAGGTTCAAAGAGCTCGGCCTCATCGCCCTCGAGCAAGGAAGGCTGGAGGGCTAACTCATTGGAATCTTCAAGTACCTGAAGTTGTTTCTTTGACAGGAACCACAATATTCGTACTCGAAACAGCGACCGAAATTTACGGGAAAACGTTATTTACGACTATTGCTAAACAACCAACCTGATCGCAATCTGGCGGATTTGGAACAACCTACCAGCTGAGGTAGTTGGCACTAAATAGGTGAATGAGGTCAAAAACGCACTCGACAAACACTTGTATACGTGTACTAAGTTTAATATGATGTATCTCGGTACGATTACTATTCCTACCGTGATGTGATGGGGGAGAGTGGCTACGGCAACTCCCATCCACCCCTAAGCCCACGTCCGAGCCTCCGTTACTGGGTGTGAGCCCGTAACTGCAACTCCCATCCACCCCTAAGCTTAAGTCAGAGACACCGTTACTGGGTGTGAGCCCGTAACTGCAACTCGCAATCACCCCTAAGCCCTGATCAGGGCCACCAGTTCCCGCTACTTTCATAAGCCCTCTGCTTCTCTAAACCCTAAACGGGACAAGCAGATGCAGAGACTTTGGTACCCGAGGAATCAAAACCGCCAAAGAGGAGAGCACGCCCCAGTACTAGGTATGATTACCATTCCTATCGAATACTGCTGGGTGAGAGTCAACCGGCGAATCTCATCCACTCCATAACCCATTTAGGGTGATCGGTCCTGGGTGTAAGCCCGCAACGGCAATTCTGAACCAACCCTCCACCCCAATTTTATCCGGAAATAGAATCTGCACCAGTGGAGAGCCAGTGCTCAACTCAACGCTGCGACCTATAATCGGAAGGATATCACTTTTCTTAATTTAAATTTATTAATTCTTCCTATTTTCTTCTTCTCCTTTTCTGTGTCATGAGGGTAGAAGGAAAAATTAAACAAAGCTAACCACCAACATCATTTTTCCTCCTAGGGCAGATACTGTTCCTTAGCGGTGGTCGATGCAGCGGGTAGAACTTACCGTTTTTTTCCTGCAGCACAAATATGGGCGGAACCCGTGATGCAGTGAACACTCAACCGGTCTCATATCCCCCAACAGCTATTGCTATGAAATATAAAAGTGAATAGGAATGACTTCTTGTTGATATTAGCCGGATAATAACTGTTACTTGAATATTGTGAAACTCCTTTAGTGTACAAGAGCTTCTAGATGCTAGGGCGGTTTCTAAAATCCTTTTCGGCCTCATTTTTCTTGCATCGATTATGGTAGCTTTCGAAATTGTTATAACAAAGCAGTTCTTTTTATTTAGTTTATTCTGATCTTTTAACGTTCAATTCATTTAGGTAAAATGTAACGTCGTCATGTAACGTGTGGAATCACCTCTCACATCGTCACTTTTTAAATCTCTGACACGATAGTGGTAGTAGTTATTTACGTTTTCCACCGAAGTCCAAACGCAAAGTTAATGCAGACTCCCTCATAAGGTAATTATAGAGTGGCAGAGTACAGTAGGTGCAGCATAGTTTAGAGTAGGTTCATATCAGATTTCGAGTAGGTTAAACGCAGATTCCCAGTAGGTTCAACGTTAACTCAGGGTAGGTTCAACGTAGATTCAGAGTAGGTTTAACGCAGATTCCGAGTAGGCTTACCGTAGTTATCGAGTAGGTTCTACGTATATACCGAGATAATTTAATGTAGATACAGAGTAGGTTCAACATAGATACCGAGTAGGCTTACCGTAGATTCAGAATAGGTTCAACGTTGAGTAGTAGTAGTTTCATTCGCGCTCCACCGGGGCCCCCAACGCGAAGTCGTCGCACGAACCCACCCAGGGCCCCTGCGGGCGTCTAACGATGTTTAATTATATAACTAATACAAAATTGATCACCATGAAAAAAGGGCACAAACAAATATTGTAGCTAAAAGATGAAGAAATATTATAATACTAAAATATAGGCTTAATGTATTTAATGAATAATCATCCATCCACCCAAATCCCCAGCCCGGATCATCAAAACATTTATGGCAGTTGCTCTCTAACTCACACAGGCCTACACATACCTCAACAACCTTGGCTAACCAGTGGATTGTTTTGTTATCGGAATAAGGAATTCATAACAATTATTCTTATATGATCGGAGTCAAATTATACATTATTTCTGCATGCCGTTTCATTTCCTCACTTTGTAAGCGTTTTCATTCCAGAGAGGGTCGTGTAGATACATATATCAATGCAAGTAAAATGTACTCTACTGTTCCCAAAAAGTTCCATTTAGTTACAGATACACGCTTTCATGAACTTAATCTGATTCGATAGTCAAAGCTCATCCCTATTCGGATTTTTAAGTTCATTTTGCCTATATATTGTTTTATTAAGTCACGAGTCTCGCTCTACGTTTTCAAATTTATATTTTTAACGTCTTCATTATATTTATCAGTGTCATCACCTCACTTCTGCCTACTTCTGCCCACATTGCTTACCACCCTTTCATAGATGTTTCAGCGGCGTGAACATGGCTCTGTTCCGAGCTATGGGAAAATATAAATACATGCAAGTTCCAAAAAAAAAATGTCTGTCTACTGTGCATACTGGTGTTATCGAATGGCAGAATAAATGGTCCAGGCCATTTTGCTCATATCGTGATATAACACCTTATGCTAAAGGTCAGGGTTATGCCGAGGGAAAAACACACAATTCTCCGATATCAGATTTTAATGAACATCTTACTTTATCAAAAAAATAGTAATTTATATAGTATGCACAGCATGTGATAGACAAAAAGGCCATGTGCACTGAATGAAAAATGTTCTCGCTCTGAACTTACCAGTCGAGCATTCTGTTCCGTTTCTTAGTCTGTGGTCTGGCGAACACTTCAGGGTCAATGAGAACTTGTTTCAATGGCAACAATTATGTAATTTACTCAAATACTCAACGGACAGAAATAAAAAGAGCAATTTGTGAGACATGAACACAATATAATGACAGTTATTGACTTGCGTGCCCCTAGGTTGAAATAAAAAACACTTCCGCCGCCTCGCAAAGACTATGGGATATCTATTTAGTATACAATTTAGGATAACAAATCGCAATGTTGAGGTGAGATATCGTGAGAATAGAGTTGTCCGTTGGTCGGTAGAAGCACCGTATAGATGGGACAGGAGATGATAACATTCGTACGTTCACGTTGGGGATGATATACGTCGCCATTGCTTCAGCTTGCAGTCGGGTTGGACCGCTACGGTGGACATCGGACACATAACCTGAGGATGATAAATGCACTGCGACACAGTTTGGCAGACGATTATGCCGCCCTCACCTTTATCTGTGTACAACGTTGTCTGCTGGGTGACCTGTATGGAGGTGTGATAGATTATTGGAGAAAGAATACAATAGAAAAATATTGTAGACGAGGTAAGAAAGATGCTCGAGAGAGTTTGATACTGAAGTATATGCAGCAGAGGCTAGTCACGGACAACGGCTTATTCAAGAAGGAAATTAGCAGATGTGTTTGTATGCTTGGATGCGGATGACGATGCCGGTTAACGACGCGGGGCCGACGCTGGTAACGACGCGGCTACCGACGAGGGTACCGGCGTGGGTGCCGTTGCGGTTATCGACGCGGGTACCGAAAAGAAGACCGTCGCGAGTACCGACGCGGGTACCGACGAGGTTCCGTCACGTCCACTGACGCGGGTACTGTCGCGGGTACCGACTAGGAAAAGGACGAGAGTACCGGCGCGGGTATTGACGTAGTACATGCGAGGGTACCAACGCAGGTTCCTGCGTTTGTTCTTACGCAGGTACCGACACGGATGCACACATTAATCCCTTCCTATTATAGCCATCACATTTATAATTCATTTTCCATAAATCAGTCCGCCGGTCCTTAAAACTCAAAATATTTAGCAGCGTTTGTCGTTTAATTGTGTAGTTTTGAGACTTGTGCAAACTGTCGTAGATAATAGATCAAATGATTCCAGAGAGGAATGAATTTGGTAAAGAAAAATTTACTGAAGTTCCAGGAGTTGGGGATGACAGTTGCAGAGAGGATTGTTTCGCCGCCAAAAAACAGCAAAGAATGTTCAGGATATGACTGCCATAGGAGTCAATACATGATAAGAGTGCGTCCACGAACAGCTTGCAAGAAAACGTCTCGCTGAGTACAGTTAAACCCGTTCTTCAAAACTAATTTAGACAACGCGATTTGGTGGGGCGTTGACGGTATAGCGGCTCGTGGCATTCGCAGCCGACTCGCAGCCTCCTTTAGTGGCAAGCCCAAGTTGAACCGGTCGGGATTGATTGCCCGAACGATTAGCGAACTGAGCACAGCCTATCTTTCTTGTTAACCGATACCAACGTGTTTCTTCGATAGGGCGCAAAGCGAGGCCCCCCGAAAAACATCCCTCTGGCAAATGAGGGATTTCACCTTGAAGAGTGATATTGACAAACTCTGTGACAGTTGAGGCAAGACGGACTCCAGCACCACCAGCATTTTTTTTCAGTAGTGACTCAAGGTGACCGGGTCTGAGGCCATCCGGACCGGCACAAGAACAGCGTGGAAAAGACTTCATCGCCTTCATGACATCGTCAACCGTAGCGATAAACGGAGATGCCAGATCATCGTCAGGAGGTGCTTGGAGTGGGATCTCCGCTATGCTGGGCGAATGTTTATCGCACAAAGCTTGTAAAGTTTCTGAGCAGGCATTGGCTTATGCCTCGCTAGAAGAAAAAATCCTGAACGGACACACGTAGGTCGAAATCGGCGAACTTCGCATTGACCGTTGCTTTCAATCGACCATCTGAAATTTGTCTGGTAAGAGTAGCGGTAGATTCATCAGCCAGCTCCCAAAAGGGCATCACTGGCAAGTCCCCTCTGTCCGTATATTCCTTCACTTGATGACAAACACGCGAAGTCAGTGAAGGCTGTTTTGTGAGAAGAGTAGTTGGCATCGATACCCCGCAAACCTCAAAAGCTGAATGCCTTGAGTCTGGCCCTAGCGAGGGGAGTTCGCTAAAGAATGCAGTCACTCATGAGTGTTTCAAGTGCTTCTGCCACTAGATTTTGTTAAAAACTTTGATGTAGCGCTTTCATTTGCCAATGTGTTTGTCAAAATCAATTGAACCTTGTTCTTCTAATGGTACTAGAGGTTGGGTCGTCGGGGCGCCGCTGCCGCGGGAGCAATACCAGAACTCTGCATTTCTGGCTTTGACAACGTTCATTTGTTCGTATGACATATGATAATATTTGCTGCAATTGGAACCATTTTTTTCTTGTATTAATTGCTGGCTGGCACCGTAAAAGGATCAATTTTGCTGGCTGGCACCGTTAAAGAACCT
This sequence comes from Gammarus roeselii, assembly GCA_016164225.1. Taxonomy (NCBI): domain Eukaryota; kingdom Metazoa; phylum Arthropoda; class Malacostraca; order Amphipoda; family Gammaridae; genus Gammarus; species Gammarus roeselii. Next base: position 7,987 of record SDVV010029023.1, read on the forward strand.
GACTGATTTGAAGTGGAGGCTTTTGCTATGAAAGCATTAGAAATGTCAATATGGGAAAGAGCTGACTGAGCAATCCATGACGGTAGGAAAGATGCCTTCGGTGACCACGAAAGATACTCCGGTCACTGAACCAGAGGGCCGAGCCCGGCAGCAGGTTTGGTTCGAGAAGGGGGCAATGCTATTGGCTAGAGCGACCCATATATGCACTTACAGCGACTCCACCAACACTGTCAAACCGGGCAAATGGGTCCACACTGACAGCGTCTCGCATCGCCTTGACGTTTGCATCCCGTCGAATGTGCACTGAAGCTACTGCAAGCCCACACTGACGACCTCTATACTCTCCGGTTGAACTGTGCACGGCTGGTCTGGCTGGTTATGGCATGCGCGATCCGGTTGGGTTGCACAGTTAGCGGAGCAGAAACTAACACTACCGATGGCTCTGGCTATAAACAGCGGTAACCGTTCGAATGACACCCGCCTACAGTGCAATGACAACAACGACCCAAATTATCGGCCATCGCGACGAAGGCGAATATATGAACTGTGAAAATTGAGATCTAAGAGAGACTGCCGAAATCATTACGCCTAAGGAAGTACAGGTCATATACAGAGACAAAAGCTCTACTGAGACAGGTGTTATATTCAGTTGAACAACTCGCACGTACGGTTTGCATGTGAAACTTGGTTTTCCAACGTGTGTCCGCAGTAAAAATGTGAAAACTTTTCACGTCGGGTAGATTTGAATGATAAATGTTTCCTGTATCGGAAAGGGAAGCTGCGTACTGCGACAATAAAAATTTGTCACTGCAGATGGCCTCCTGATATAATCTAGAAGTAACCGGAAAAAAATATTTTAACCTTTGTTCTGATTGTACGCGATTAATAAATGGAAAAGTAAATTAAAATATTACCTGAACAAATTACACCCAAAAATAATCATCAGCGCACACGTGGAAAATCTAAAAAAGATAATAAGCATATAATAATAATCAAGAAAGGACCACCAAAATGTCCCATAACGGCAGCTGAAATGTAGATATCCTTCAAAAATAATCTTGAATTAACAGGAAAAGAGATTGGCTACCTTGGTTTCGACGGTTGTTGGGCGTACACAAATAAAGGCTACAAAGCTCAGAATGGATCTAATCAGACGTGAACTAATTGAAGCTAACGGCTAGAAGATTGAAGCAAATCGAGAAGTGACCTTGATGAACTGGCCAAAAAAATGCGCGAGGCAATAATTGTGAGCACGAGACTTAAGGATAGTGAACACATAAAGGTAATCTAATGGAACATGAATAAAAGCTAATAAGCTAGTAGAAGCAAACTAATGGACGGAAAAAATCATCTGAAACATTACTTAAGAAACAATAATATTGAGAGCGCGTGGACACCAGCTTATTGGCCCAACGTAGTGATCAACAAACACACTGGATCATTTAACGGTGAAAGAGTCAGCTTGTGAGGAAAACGAACAAGACACAGGGTAATAATCCACTATGGAAGTCTTGAGAGCGCATGAAAACAAACTGATGTGATAAAGTAGTGAACAACATATTCACTGAACATTAAATGATTAGAGAAGAAGCTATTGGTGATGGGGCAAAGTATTGAGCAGCATATTCACCGAACATCTAAATGTTAAAAGAATGAGCTCCTGGTGAAAATTCACTCTGCACATAAACCCTCTAATGAAAGAAAGTATTGAGCAACATGTTCATTGGACATTTGAATGATTAAGGAAGGAGCTTGGGGTGAAAATGTACTCAGCACACAAACACGCTAGTGAGACAAAGTATTGAGCAGCATATTCACTGGACATTTGAATGATTGAGGAAGGAGCTTGGGGTGAAAATATACTCAGCACACAAACACGCTAGTGAGACAAAGTATTGAGCAAAATATTCACTGAACATTTCAATGATAAAAGAAGGAGCTTGTGGAGGTGTCGAATGACGTCGAGGGGGGCGTCAAGGTCTCGGGAGGAAGGGTGGTAGGTTTCGTACAAGGGTGACTGACCAAGACAGCGGGCCACACAGAGTTAGAATGAAGCAGAGGCTGGTCCTTGAGATACTGGTGAGCCTTCACTCGCGACGATTAGGCTCCCTCTATTGTGAGCCTACACCGATATGGATCTGTGATTGCAAGATCATCTAATGAACCAAACAAGTTTTTTTTTGTCAAACATAATTGAAGGAACGTCTTCAAAGATGACACGCAGTACGCGTTGGTTGGCCAATCTTGACTACGTTGAAACACATGACGACACTGTCACTGTCGAGCACCAGCCGCGCAGAGTTGCCAAATGTGTCAAGGCTGGTAGATGACAGTTTTATTTTGCACTTACACACGTTAATGCGGCGGTTTCACCACGGATAGGCGAGCAGTTCACAAGTCGCGCAGTATTATGCTGAACTCAATCAAGCGATGGATTCCTAACGCTTGATCACGAAAACAAGGAGCGCGGCAGAACGTGACTGCCTTTCCTCGCGGCGATCCTAGAAATGAGGAAATAGTTGTAATGCTGTTAATTTATTTTATTTTGATCGTTGGTGAAGAAAAAGACTTTTCCATTCACAGTAGTTCAGTTCAATAAAGCGAGCCTCCTTTCTGGCAAGCAGTCTTTTTTTCTCAGTGGGTTCTTCCGTATTATCGTGACTCATTTGTCTCTTATTTATGCAGATGCAGCACCTTATCTCCTTTTACTACCCAACTTCGGCAAGATTTCCCTCGTTAAAGTTTCCTTTACATTTTCGTATCTCCTAATGATACTTGGCTTGTATGATTGATATGAACACATATTTACGCATTATGGAATACATCAACCTTGCAATTCATCAATATTTATTATAGATAAAAACTTGGTGATTTAATGGTTTGGTGAATTTAATGCAAATATTTTACCAAACCATGCATTTCAATATAACCCCTGAACGCTGGTTTACTTCACGTGTGGGCCGTCAGGTTATGTTGGGTTATGTTTTTTATATAACTTCTTAGTTCAGTGTTTATGTAATATAAACAACATTAGTGATTAACTAATTTCACAAGGAATGGTAAGTTCCTCGGTGACAATTCATACAACAATGTTCTGTATTACATACTAAATTTTACTATAGATTTTTATAATTCCTTCAGATTTTCACTAACACCAAACCCGGGAATATCATACGCTTAACTTCATACATAATAAGTAAATGGTACAAATATTGACTGAAGAAATCAAATGGATGACATTGCATCATAGTGTAAATTACACTAGACATAAAATCAAGAAATGCATTATATTGAAATAACTGTAACTCACGAAGGACATTCTCACAAGTCTTTCCTAAGAACCTGCACGTAGACTGCATGAGTGCCTGACTGCCCATGAGTAATCGGAAAGATTGTCAGCTACGGCAAGTTAGGGAAACATCGTTTTTTTTTTTTTATGGTTCAACAGTTTTCGTAGGTATATAGGGGCTATATTATGCCCTCAAATATAATATACCCGATGAGTAAAACTAATTAACAATACATTTATCGGCCCTTACGTTCGTCAAGAGTAGGACATTGTTGATTTCAATTTTAGAAGTGTGCGAAACAGTCCCTCACGCCACAAGAACTTACTTACCAACGTTATATTATGTGGCTTACTTTTTCTTTGTGACATGTGTCTCAGAGCTCAAATACAGCAACGGGCTCCCCAATTCTTATGCGCAGATCAGTTCATCGAATCCCTTCTCCTTTCTATTGAAGCCTTCTCTTCTGCCGCGTTTCGTCACCACACGGTTAACATAACTCGGAGTCACACTGAAATTCATTTTCTAGAGAGCTGATCGGGTGACTATTGTTAAAATATCATCCCTACTCCTCACCTACTTTGTATATCCCTACAATATATA
>SDVV010029024.1:0-11876 GCA_016164225.1 Gammarus roeselii
AGTGCAAAAACTAGGTCCCTTTCAGCAATCTACCACTAATATATAACAAATTTAGAGGTAACACACAGTCATGATACGATGCCACAGACGAACCATGCATCTGTTAACCCATCGTCTTTGAACAACATCAAGCAAAGACACATCCTGGACATAAACCAAAATCTAGACACATGTACAGTGGTCAAGAATGAGTCTCAGAGAGTGTGTGGCCATGAAAAGCTAGGCTTCTGTTCACTGATGACTTAAGTAAACCACAACAACGATGAGCAGCTTGTCGCATAACCTCCATAACAAACCCATGGAAGTTAAGATCGACGTCTACAAGAACGTACATAATTCACGTTGAACATGGATGAACAACAAAATGACAACCAAAGAGTGTAAACCACCTCTACACTAGGACCCATCCATCCAGTAAATCGTCTTCCAAACGTTAAACAACATATTTGCTAGGGATCAATGACGATAATTCCACAAAGATGCAGTACGGACTTACCACCTCTTGAACATACATTCCTATGATTATCGTGGGAAAAAAATAACCTACAACAACAACATATATAAAATAGGTAAATGAGATGCTTTACTCTGCTATAATTTACATAAAAAGTGAAATACATTATGGTATCCATCCTAATAAATCGGTCTATTTACACAAACAAGCATAAACAGAACGAGCTATTGTCTAGGGACTCTCTAACTACTCCTAAATATTGAAGAATGGTCGTACAATAAATATACAATACCCTAACAGCAAAACCAAGTTTGTAACAAATCGTCTGTTCTATATCTATAATAACCACGTCAAATATTATATCAGGATGAAAGAAGATATATAAAACCCTAAAAATAAACAACACATAACTAATTAGACCTGAAATAATGTTCTTTATTGTAGATACAAACGTAATACTGTATATCCTAAATTATATAAATAACCACCAGATAGCATTGAAGATGGAAATTCAACAGAGAACCTACAAAACTGAAAGACCTATACTAAAACTCACGAGATATAACAAAGCAAGAAGATTAATTCTCTACCATACCCAAAACACACATTGAAAAACGTGATGAATGTGAATAAACTAGCATTTAACCAAACAAACAAAAAATGTGAATAAGATACCAAGACATACGAGCGACACAACTGAAACCTCTAGTAAATACGGTATAGAACATACGGTATAGTACATACAAGAAATCTAATGAAATTAGCCACAATTTCTGTTCAAAACAGGGATAAATTAACGGCTTAATCGTAACAGAATTTCATATGTACATATAAAAATATCAAAATGTTGCAAAAAACGTACCAATTATGCCAGAAATAATGTGGAAGATGCAAACCTGAAATACCCAAAAATGTCTAAAACTGTATGAGTTAACTGATCGAAATTCCAAAAACAACACAAAATTCAATATAAATCAATCGATCATTACTAAATAAACATAACATAATATTTCAACCTACAGTAAATCCATATCGTTCAGGTATTTTTGCTATTGGAACACCGCGTCAATGGAACACTGATATAACTGTTTCAAAACTGGATAATGCAATATGGGGTAGATAGATTCTCGTAACGAAGATACAGCATCCCAAGAAAAAAATATCTACATTAACCCGCAAGCAACCTGACAAATAATCCTTACTATTTCTATAGATAGTATATACATATGAAAAAAATAGATGGGAAACATAGAACCTTGCCTGCAATCCTACCTTCAGGCTGGTACAAACAGGGCCCTTCGCACACTAAGGCTGCAAATTGAGTTATAAGACATGCCTACCACACTAATCCTATAAAAGAATATACAGTGATAAATGAACAAAACATACAGAAATATCCCAAGCCCCCCACCGCTACGAACCCACCAATTAAGCATCGAATGAGTCAATTATACTCTTAAGTGATTCTTCTACAGGAATGACTCAGTCATCCTGTAAATATTGTATTTATTTTCCTTCATCGGTTAGTTCACAAAGAAATACGAATGAATGGGTTACTGCAGGAGTAAGTAAAGCTTAGCGCAAGGGTACTGAATAATACAATCAGATAAAAATAACAATAAACTTGATCAACAGCGAGCAACGTAGAAAATGATATCGAGGTTGAACATTCACCATGAAGGTGTCCGGAAAGTGGGGCTTTTTAATATATTATAGTACATACAAGTCATTGTCAATAAAAATTATCTTATAAATGTATGTTTGTCAATAGCCCTCAAAAAACATTCATAGGACACAGCATTGAACATGCAATATGACATGCAACAAAGTTGCAACACCCCCCAAGCATTGAAATTGCAAATACCCTTATGAATATATAACCTGTTAACATGAATAAGCTTTCCGCTCACTGACCCCCCGTCCTACCTTACGCCACCCGCTCCCCGTTTCTGCGTGAACCCCCGTACGGCCGCTTGAGTCAAGGTTGCATGCGTTGCACCCTTGCCCCGCCCAAAAGTGACTCTAGAAAGCGTTTTTCGCAGTACTTTATTCTACTCATAGAAAGGAGGGAGATGTTGCCCTTTCAGACTTCAACTCGTTGATGCAGTGTGAGTTACGTAGTCGAAATCGTTCTTTCCGATGCGAACATCATGGCTGACACTGAGGAGTTGCATGGTTTCGTTATGATGTGGAGGGGGGGGGGGTGATCCTCTTAACATGGAGGGGCTGTTCTAGGGTTAGCAGAAGGTATGGGATTTGCCTTTGGTAGCGAGCACACTGAGCAGTTTGCTTTCTGTTGCGCCTTTAGAAACACGCAGTTCCTGTGCCATCTTTGGGGACTCGACTGGATCCAAAGACGCTACGCATTGCCGTTGCGCTGAGGGTGGGACCTAATATTTCCCAACAGCATCCGCGCCGCAGCTGTCAGAGAATGGACGAGTTTCAACTGCATGGACTGTCATGTACGTACAGATACTCGACCCTGAACGACGTCGTCTGGAAATCTCCGCTGTGAGGGAAGTATCCATCAGCACTGGAATATCTGGGTTTGGATACAGATGGTGCCAAGAGGCCCGATGGCATCACAATTTTAACTTTCAAAAAATGGAAGAGGTAATGCTGGTTAGGTTGACACGTGTGGAAGACCTATTTTATAGGTTGTGCTATTTCAGGTGGTTATGCAGCCACAGACCTAAGATGTTCTCCCACTGTGTCCCATCATAAACCATTCTGTCGCAGTGTATGTTTACAAGACTTTGAATTACATAACTTAGATTGATGAACGATTATTTCGTAAGAAATGGCCGCATGCTTAATCTTCACAGCAAAACGGATTTGCAATTTCACCGAAACTCATCAACACAATCTCAAATGTTTTTCAAATACAGGTTGCCCAAACTTCAGATCAATCTTGGATTAGACCTGAGAAGATTGACTGTGATGAAAAAACAACAGACTTAGTAAACACTATGACAAACCTCTTATAAGAATCCGATAGAACTTCTATGAGAAAATTGTACCTCACTCTTTCCCCAATATTTGTATAATTAATACTTATTTTCTGTGTATAACATTACTGAGTTAGTCAGAAATGATTTCGGTATGAGCCCAAGTTACAACCCAAATAGTGGCACATCATTCACTTTATGTATTACAATTTGGTTAACACTAATTCATCTCATGGAGTGTCACAGCTGTCCTTTGATTGCAGAGACAAGTTTTAGTTCTTTTAAAATTGATCCAATTTATGGGACAAACCATTTGTATTAATCTTTTACTGTACAACAAAACACTATTGTTTCATTTTAAACAACACAATTGAAGTATTCTTCAACAACTGACTGAAAACGCATACCAAAAAATAGTTACAAATAATATTCCTATCGCTTCCTAAGCAATGTTTCATCTCGGCTCTCCAGGACATCACCTGGTCCGGCTCGGCAAGGGCTGTGTAGGGAGGCAGGCGACGAACCCCGACGAAGGGCACGGTTTAAGTAAGGTCTTCAAAAGCTTTATCCTGAGATGATTTTTTCTCAACTTGTACTATAAAGTGTGGACTCTATTAAAGAGAAAATATATAATTTTGGGAAATTAGGGAACTGATCGATATTTTTTTTATGCAATTAGCAGAGAGCTTGTTGGAATTGAAACTTGTTTACTCTCCAAACCATTTGTCCTGTGATTAAAATGACTGCTTGTAGAGTTTTTTTTTTGTTTACAGAGGTTTATGACCGCCTTTGGGGTGGAAGGATGATTATTCATTTAATAGATCATTAACACTTTATTTAAGTTTTGAATGTTTCTTATTTCTTGGGCTCTATCATTTATCTGTGCCTTATTTTCATGGTGATAAATTTTGCATTGGTTATTATACATCGAGGCTGGTTGAGCCTAGGTGGCCCAGGGAGTGGGGGATACTCGTGGGACCCGCCTGATTTATGAGACACGGGGGTTTCGGGAACCCGTGGACTTGGAAGACCAGGAGGATTTGGAGGGACCCCCTTGGACCCTTCTGAGGCCTTTTGGGACACCTTCGAAACCCTTTAGAACCCTCTTGAGGTCCCTCCGAACTCTGGGACCATTGCTTCCCCCTCCCCACGATATAAAACCTATACACAGAAAAATGTAAGTGTGTGGAATATTTGAGTAGAACAATTAGCTATTACAGTCCACGGATTACTGACTCAGAGAAGGAGATCCGCGTCGAGGCTGGTCGAGGTGCGTCGAGATCAGTCGGAACACGTTGAGGCGAGTCGAGTTGGGTGGCACGAATAGACACCGGCCGAAATAATTCGAGGCGCGCCGAAATGATCAGAGACGAGGGGCTCGAGGGACCCGGGGAGCTCGGGGGACCCGGGGCACTTTGGTTACCCTCCGAGACTCATCGGGCTCATTTGGGCCCGAGAGGCCTCTGCCCCCAACAACGCTCCCACCGTGAAATGCTTTAGTAGAAAAATTAGTTATTAACAGTCCACAGGATTACCGGCGCAGTGGGGGAGATCTGCGTCAAGGCTGGTCGAGGTGCGTCGAGATCAGTCGAAACATGTCGAGACTAGTCGAGTTGGGCGCGACGAGTCGAGACTGGCCGAAATGAGTAGAGACAAGCCGAGATGAGCTGAGACGAGGGAACTCGAGGGACCCAGGAGCTCGGGAGACCCGGGGAACTTGGGTTACTCTCCGGGTCCCATCAGGCTTCTTTGGGATCCGAGGGAGCTCTGCCCCCCTCACCCTACCCCCTAAACAATAAGTGCGATGTCGATAATCGGAGCAGTTTTTCAGCCCATGATGAACCAGCCCTTTCTTTCCTCTTCAAGAGCCACAATTTTGTCATTTAAAATAATGCTAATGTATTGGTGCAAGAGTTCCTGTTTGTGATTCTATGAATACGTGTTTTGTCAGGCCGTGCTCGCTCGTGCGTGCGCGGACCATATGTAATTTCTGTTGTTGACCTTTACCGCGTAACTATAAACCTTGTGGTGCGTTGCGGTTGGAGTTGATCTGATCCGTGAAGCCGTGGACATATTACGCTTGAGGTTTTGAGGGTTTGGAGGCGGGGATTCGTTTTTTATCTTACCTGAACATAGGAAAATTGTCAACTTACTTGAACAAATGAAAATTACTGTAACTGAACTAGGCCGCGTAGCTGTAAACATTGTGTTGCGTTGCTGTCGGAGCTTATTTGTCCGTGTAGCCGTGAACCTTGTACAATCTCGACGATGCTACCTGCACGCACTGGCGTGCGTATATATTACTCTTGAAGTTCTAAACGACTGAAAGCGGAGATCCGTTTCGTTAAAACGTTTGTCTTGAGCGCACCTGCTTGCATCTCACCCGACTGAAATTTTCAGAATGTTCTAACTTTGAAGAGGTTGTTTTTCTCGCACGCCGAGGCATGCGAGCCTACTGGAATCCATGATCGTTAAGCCCTACGGGAGAGCCTGTTATGACTCAGGTTGAGGCTCCGGTGGAAATGAGGCTTAAATCAAATCAAATATGACCACCTGCTACAACATTACAAAAGGTTTTCCTTCATTGACTTCATTTAAGCCTATATTTTAGATCTGTCACTAGGCTTTCTTCCATTGGTTTATTCGGCTCTGCGCCAATAAACATTTATTAATTTCCCCTCTAACGAAATAATTTCCGCTTTTGCTTAATCATGAACGAAAAATCAAGTTTAGATTTTTGAATACATAATATAACTTTATCAATTTTATTCTAATATCTGTTTGAACACATTATTACTAAATAATTTATGTAAACGAATTTTATGTTTACATCGATGATTTAACAGGAAAGGAATTTTAACATGTTTGCAGTACTTTGACCATTATTCGCTTATGCCCTGATATGTCATTAGTGATGCACCTCACTGTTCCCTGATGCTCAGGACCGTTAGAATATTCGATAACGATTAAAGTAAAGACAGGAATACTCTACATTTTTTGTCGATTTATTGACCATAATGGGAATATTATTCCGAGAACTTTGTTGAGAAGCATATTGTCCAACTGGAATATCCTAACAAACATCCACAGTACGCTAAATTTCCCATTCTAACAGTATCATTGGTTCCTCCCTTGTAGAGTAACCGTTAACTAATTTTCATCCGTTACTAATAATGATTGAAGATTAATAAATAATTTCAGTATAATTTGTAGAGATTATTTTGAACTGATCGATAAATTATTTGACAGACTTTATTAAGCAATTATTTTAGGCCGCAATTGCCACCTAAAAACTGCCATCATCCTGTAATAAGAGTTGGTACATTTTATCTTTCTCCCTTGCTACAGATTCATTATTAACAAATATTTCATCGTGCGCAGTAGCGAAAGAAAATTCATTAATGACGGAAGATTCACTGGATCTCAAACAATTTTTTTTCGCTTATTAATCAAAGTTCGCGCTAATCCAATTTGCCTACAGCGCTGACAAGATATGTTCAAATGTGAATGCCGTAACACTCAGATGAGAATGCCGCTAGGTTCAGCTGCGAATGCCGTATTGTTCGGATAGGAATGACTTATTGTTCAAGTGGGAACGCCCATTGCTCAGATGCGAATGCCGTATTGTTCAGATAGGAATGACTTAAATGTTCAGATTGGAATGACAAGTGGGAATGCCACATTGCTCAGATGTGAATGCCGTAATGTTCAATGCGAATGTCGTTATGTTCAGTTATGAGTACCGTAATGTACAGAAGGGAATGCCATAACTTCAGATGAGAATGCTGAAAAGCTCGGATGTGAATTCCAAAATAAAATTATATATTACGTTGATTTGGCAGCTGGAAATTTCATGTTTTTTTATTGGTTACTAAATGTCAAAAGGATGGCCAGACAGTCACTGGTTTGTGATGCACCTGCCGTGCACGTGTACAAGTTTAGTCAAGATTCTCCAAGCTTGGCGCCATTGGACGGTCGATCTTTAGCGTATGCCACCTTCACAACCCCAAAGGTGAGTGGCTGACATTGCGTCAGTTGCTGACAAAAGTGAAAACACGTGCCTTCCACTCAATAAAACCCATCCTCTCGTCGCGTGTCTGTTACTGATGCCATTAAGTTGTTTTTTGGATTACCTGTTCACAAACTTTACTCATCTATTGGACTTTAGATTGGTTTGTCACTATTCGCTTGTCTGCCTTCATCCTCACTAAAGCTAAATCTGTCACTCACCCAGGGGCGCCCCAGTTTCCCCGTCGCCCTTATCTCGGTAGCAGAGCCGTGTTGCTCCTCTCCAGCAAAAGCAGTCTCTCACCTAGGGACGCCTGAGTCTTCTCATCACCCTCACTTCGTTAGCAGAGCCGAGTTGCCAGTCCTAATGAAGTGTAATTTTATGCGCCTCTAATGGACCTAGACGGTAAATAATGCCAGCCTCGTCCCAGTTCCGCCGTTCTTGGCAAATGCAGCGACATGCGCTTAGGGGCGGCGACAGGCAATGGAGGGCGGCTCGTGGCATTTAGTGACATCGGCCGTGGTGAGGATTGGACGTAGTATAAGACTGTCTTTCCGTCGGATTTGCAGGTTTGTTTTGGGAACAGAGGCATAGCCGAGCGAGGCTTAAATTGTGGAGATTTTTCCAAGGTGGGCAGGTTAGAAAAAGAAAGGATGAGCAGATTTATAATTACGAACCATGGTGCGCTTGTCGCCCTCCTGGTTCAAGCAGTTTCCAATCAGATAAACAGGCGACTCGTTATACCATCGCTGATTAAGACTACACAATGAGTCTGAAACATTATTTTAAACCGAAGAAAATATACATACAACTCCTTTGATGCCAGGTATATACTAAAAAATTATTGACTTTTATGATTCAATATGAAATAACTGTTCGGCTCTACAACTCGGCTTTATATTGAGCTGACAAATTGATGGCACAAAGTCTTGATCTACGGTGAAAGCTCGCGACGGCTCGTCTGCATCTTCATTGGATAAGCGTTGGGCAGCATAATCACACAATCATCATATTGATGAAGGTAAGTGACGGTCCAGAACATTGCATTTTGATTAAATGTAGCCCAAGCATAAACTGCTTTTTATTCGGTAAAATTATTTCTCACGGATCACTGTTCAAATCCGATACCCAAGAACAGAAAGACAAACGTTGATTTTTATGAGTTTCAATAAGCTAATAGCACTTATATAACTTGTATGGCTTCAGTTACAGTTGCGTACAAAGCCTTCCAAGATCACCATTTGCTGAAGTCAAGTTTTCCAGCGACTGGTAGGACGATAAGGGTAGGATATCCTTGAACGCTTTACTAACGAGTTGAGTTTCTTTTGACGTTATTTTGAAAGTCTTTCGTACTTGGGCTGTACCTTATAACTTATTTTTTTCTCGACATTTTCGACGACGCAATTAAATCTTCCGTATTCGAGAAGAACTCGTGGTCTCTTTTTCAACATTACGAGGTCAATATTTTAGTGATAATTTTTCAGGCACGCAAAATTGCGCAACATTTTATATTTGATCAAAAATACAGGATAATAGCAAACTGTCCTATAACATGATACGCTGGCACATAATGCATACTATAACTGGGCCCTCATACATCGATCAAATGATGTTTCAAATTATACTCTAAGGGAGTGACAACGCCCCTAGTCGTGTAACAACCATCACTGCAGTGAAGTTGATGATACCGATTCAATGTGAAGAGGGAATATGATAAGAGACCCGGTTAACAAATTCGCCTGTTATGATTTATATGAGAAATTTTGTTGAAACTCGTGAAAGGGTTATTGTCATAGTTGATGCAAGGTTAACAATGCCAAGTGTGTCTTGTATATTAATAATGCTGCATTTACCTCAGGAACGCAATACCTTGTGCCTCAGCTCGAGCTAACTCTGTACTAGTGGCAATGTGCTCACACGACAAGCGGAACAGATACTTAGAAAAATGCCGATTCACAATATTTCGGTTGTGTTTCTGTCACGAATATACGCAGAGCTCATAGTCTCATCGCTGGTACCTCTACAGAGGCTACGATGGTACCTTCACCACTGCTTCAGGAAACAAAAAATGATACATACGTCCAGGACACCAATACTCTAAATAACAACCATCACCTTTCGTTCAATGAAATTCGACTAGTGAACTCCAGAGTAATATCTCAAAAGCATATATTGTGAATCATTATTTTACCACAAGACGTTCGAACCGGTCGCCGACAGGTGACAAGCTGTCGTGAGTTCATTGTAATGCCGCATTTAGCTAGTTTAAATAGTGCTATTGAAAATTACGTTTAATGTGCTGGACCAAAGACTTGAAAACCCATTGCTAGACGATGGAAACAAAAGATTTATTGATAATAATAATTATCTGTTACAATGGCGGAAACTTGATGTGACGTAGTGGTACACAAATTACCTGTCTTTCCTAGCACCCTTCTCTTGCAGCCGTATCTCAATTACGTATCACAGTTACAAAAAAAAACACCTATGCACCGCTAGGTATTTTTTTCTTTCTAAACATATTAAGTAAGAACAGTCCAGCATGAACAAATATTCTGGCAGTCAGGCTAGCATGTGTTGGCAGCCATGACAGTAGTGTCAGCGGCTTACAGCACTTGAGCTGTTCAGGGACTGTGATTACGCCGTCGCTGTTTGCCTTTGGTAAAGCTCGAGTCACACCAGTGTGGTGCAGGTTCTAGATCTGCAAGACGCTTCATAAGCAGATAAGGCCTATAACACGCCTCAGGGGAGCGGATCTTGGCTTTTCGACCCGCCTCCTAGGAAGAGCAAGCCCCTCAACACGCATCAATGGCCGGATAAGGTCATGCAACTCGCCCATGGTGGAGAGAAGACCTCACAACACGTATCCAAGTGCAGAGGGACAAGTGAGAGACCTCAGGAGCACATGGGCCGTTGGATAAAGAGGACTGTGTAAATTCATACTTAAATTCGGGGAAAACCCGTTGAAAAACGGAAAACTGAAAACGGGGAATATTCTTTGAAAATAATAGTTAACCCGGTAATTGTAGAGCCAGCTCGTTGTTGGATATCATTGTCCAATGAAATTCAAGAAGATGCTCTGTCAGTAAGGAAGTCTACAATTTCTTCACGTTGTGGTGTCCATAAAATGAAAAACTTCATAAGAAAGAAATGCTCTGCAGCCCTACACACTAGACAACTCCATTCTTCCTAAAACTATTTATTGGTCACGACCTCCGCCAGCTTATGTTACCCAGTCTCCCGGTCTCTAGAAAATCAAATGAGACCCTTCTTCCTTACACAGATTTTTTAACGCAATTCATAAAAATATAATTGAACATTGCTGGCATTTGTACCAATGTCTACGTTTTTTAGGAAATCATGGCAAAACCTTTGTCTTGACCATCCGTCTTCTCTTAAGCCCCTCTCAACCCTCATCCTTTGAGGGCCTTCTCTTACCTCGCCCTGTATGTGGCCTTTTACCCCATCTCTCTACGTGATCCCTCTTTTCCCCACCCCTTGTCAGTATTTTCCCCTCTCTCCCTTTGTGCGCCCTATCTCCCCTCGACCATTTTGGGGGCCCTCTCGCTCCTAGCCCCTTGATAGTCCTCTCACACTCAGAACTTGTGTGCCCTGATTCCTCGTCCTTTAACCCTTGCAAGCCCTCGCGTCCATCACCATCTGCAAGCACTCTCGCTCCTCGCCCCTTGCGGGCTCTCCTGCTCCTAATTCTTTGTGAGTCATCTTGCCCGCACTTCATAAGAACTATTGCAGCCCTCACCTTTTGCAAGCCCTCTCACCCCTCACCCTCTCTGAATCCTCTCGCCTCGCTCACTTTCCGAGCCCTCAGTAGATAGAAGGGTCCCGAAACGCGGATTAGTAAAGGAATATAGATACGGATAAATAGAGTTCGTTTTCAGTCTAGGGAGTTTGCGCCCCGTATTTTCACGGACGACCGGAGTCAGGCAGGCGGTTAACGGATGATTCATTCGGACGGACGGACGGACAGCTTACGGGTTTCCAAATGGCATGTTAAATAGGTTATATATGTTAATAGGTCATATCAATAGAACGTTTACATATATATTTACAGAAAGGTTTCCATTGGTATTTTTATTGCATTGCAATGCTAGGCATACTGTATTGCAATTCATTACATGTTAAGTTACATATGTGCAATTTCAGTTTGAATTTAGGTTTCTTTCGTGGTTTGAAGGGTTATCTCTATACTGTTTATCGTATATATGTTTTTCTTCTTTAGATAGCTGTTGTGTGGTATACCTTATCACTAACTGTTGCTCATTAAATACATTCATTCGTTGCTGGTAGGAATATTGTTATAAAACAATTCTGGAGGGGTGAGTGCGGTAGAGGACCCCCTAGGCAAAAAGTTGTATGCGCTTTGGAAAATTAGGTGATATTGCTCATACCTGTTTTTTGCCTTATTAGTAATTTCCGTGGCATAATTGCAATGTTTGAGTGTTTA
>SDVV010029026.1:0-11876 GCA_016164225.1 Gammarus roeselii
CGTCGTTGTTAAGGCGATGGAGAGAATTACTATACGCATAGGCAGGATAGAGTTGTATGCCGTAACTTGTTCTTAGTTGTGTGCGGTAATTTTATAACTTTGTTCTCACTTTAACCCTAAAATAAGATGTCTCAATTGTAATACTATACCCATGTTGGTTGTCAATAAAGATTTAATTATTATTATTATTATAATTAAACGCAAACAGATCAATCGCTCGCAAACATCAACAATATCTTGTCTAACAAAATGTAAATCTATTTTTTTCCTTTCTGTGACCCCTTTGAAATCTCTGAATCGTTGATAAGATGAATCAGTAAGACATAGCCTCCTCCGAGACCTAAAAACATTGATAAGGTAGCCGAGAACACCAGTAAATCCCAAATCGTACTTGCTAGCCTCAAATGAATCCCCTGGTCATTAATAGTCGGCCTTCAACTTGCTGCTGCGACGCTCTATCGTCGCTCATAGTCTCCAGGTGGCGCCTGACGTATCGGCAATATCGAAAAATTGATTCGCGACGCGCAACAAAATGATTGGCAGTTAGCAAATCCAAAGCCAGCGCTGGGCGAGACAGGGAAGAGGAACTATGATGATAATATTTGGGATGGGAAGAGAGAGGGAGCAAATAATTGGAGTTGCCTTAATTGACATTTACTTGGATGAGGCAAATACATTATCAGCACATCGGCAAAAGTCTCCTGCTTATCGTCTGATCTCGTTCAAAGAACCTCACTGGTCGACCGTTCGTTCTGCCACTGCGTCGCCTTAGATACGAGATCTTGCGCTTGGTCAATATATTGAAGAATGGGTCACTTGAACCCCATCCGGTGGAGATCATTGAAATTGGTTCGATTATACAGATCATGTGAAAGCTTTTCACTTGCCTCAGACACGTTGGATGTCGCATCTGAGAAGTTAATAAAATACAAATGATTCTCTACAGAAAAAACAATAATGTCCTGTCGATTACCCTGCAGCCGATCAATGAAATATAGTTAAAAGAGCGACTGATGGCCATTTATTTTCGATCCATTTTACGCTATCGGCTCAATAAAGAAATATGTTCTTTGGAGTGTCAGAAGAACAATCAAAGCTGTCTCACATAGGCAATCTAATGATTCCGTTCATCCAGATTCGTCGTTCATGTGACCAACCGCTCCCATTTTTTGTTTACGCCTCCAATGATTAGCCGCATGTTTTTCAGCTATCCTGAACATCGACCAAGCACATGTGAGTGTAGTCCAATCAATAAGATGGTAGCAACGTCGTGTATATATTAGACCAATTTTGAGTCAATACAGAATATTAAGTCACGGCTTTGATAGAATAGAACATTTTTTCGATTATCCGGATAACACAATACCATCGATGAGCTGCAAGTCAAACAAACTGATTTTTAATTTAGAAGTTCGAGCTTGTAAATTTTTTTCAATGAGTGCATCGGGTTCCTTGAAACTTTTTACTATTTTTAGTCGTATTATTTGATTTTTTACGGTCCGTTTTACCACTGCATTTGATTTACCGTAAAATGAGAATATTCTGATTTCCGGGAGTTGCAGCGATATTTTGGCAAATTTATAATGACGATTGCGGCTACACCAGCGAACTGTGGTCAATTGTAAGGGCATATTTGTTTTCAGGAAGTGCTTTTCCATACTATTTTCTAAATTTCAAAGTGCTGGCTTGTGTGTTTATGAAAAAAACATTATTATGCATGTTTTTCATCACCTATGACTTTTTGGGCATGAAGCAGCTATCCAAAGTAGTAGACAGTGACATTTTTCTAAAGGGTTGAACAAAGCGTATAACATGGATCATAAATACATAAATTTGAAGCACTTGTGTATAGTATTAGACTTGGTACGATCCAGTGAGTATTTGCCCTGAAAATGTCCTGACATTTCTCTATGCGAATAACGTAAATTTTTATAACACGCCTTCCATGAACAAAAATGCTCTAGCCCTTCAACTTCCACCGTTATTATTAATGGAGTAACTCCTAAATAACAGCTTTTCGGAGATTGTTGTCCGCAAAAGTCTAAACACAGTAAATGCGTTCCGTGGACTGGATTTATTTAACTATAAAAATCTTCCAAGCAGCAAGCAAGCCTCAGATTTGATATATATATGACCTAGGAGAGACAATTTGATAAAATGTTCAGAGGACAAATAATAGTTGCTCTTCAATGAAGAAGTTCACATCGAAACTCAAGAACGCATAGAATGTGTTAATTTTTTCATTATTAGTTTGTGAAAAAATCTTGTTTCTTTGATTGAAACTATATCGATATGTTTGCCGTTTAAAACTTGACACGATATAACGCAAATCTAGAATTAGAAAAAGTTCTTCCCCAAACATTCCTCTACATTTCGATGGCATGTCATAACTTGATTGAAGCCAGGATTATACTCTATATGCGCTGAGTATTATTCTGCTACATTTTGTATCGGAACTAGCTTCCGCCACCGTTACTCACATATTTGAATCAAAGTGTGACAATAACAATAATATTATCAATTATCTTTATTGAGGCACTCGATGGTACAATAATGTTCAATTTTTTAACTCCTTCAATTATTTAGTAACGTATTCATCTATTTATAAATATTTACTGACAGCATATGCACTGAAGAGGTAACACCACAAAATAATTCTGCTGTTCAAAATACACTTTTGTCACCATTGAATAATTTATTGATGTATATGTATATATGATGAACGAGTACTAAACGACTCGTATAAAATGTTGTGGAACCTCTCATTGTAGTATTGACATATATTTTAATACATGTTTTGTTAGTTTGTTAGTAGTAGTATTCTTACTATTACTACCACCATTACTAGTAATGTGTTAGATGCGATATCCCTGGCTGCTACTGGTTCAGTGTAGACTCGTGTAGGGGACAACCTTAACCTGCTCAGCAACTTTAACATGCTCCGCGGCTGTTGACCCGCGCTTGGCGCGCAAAATGGGCCAATTGACGAGATCTGACTAGCTTAATGTCTATTTCGATATTTCAAATGTTTCAATCGTCTTAGTATAATTAAAATACGAGCTGAGTCTTTTCGAGGAACGATGGGCAGCTTCCAATTTTGACAAATGTTAACTCGACTTTAATGTAATTCATTGAATAATTTCTACCAGTTATCGTACCATTTTCGATTATACAATCATTGTCACATTAGCTAATGTTACGCTTTGTCTTCTATAACAGAAGTATATACATCCGACTTTTGTTTTCCAGTGTTGTATTATTCTGATTGTCAATCATTTAATCCTTTCTTAGCGGTCATGAAGTGAGTATATTGTAAATTCAGTGTTAGGTATGTATTTTATGTATTACTTTTTATGTATAACTTTTGTCTCCAATTCAACCCTTCCATATTCATACAATGCTTTAGACCCATCTTTACAATATGTTAGCGTTTTTCGATTTCTTTACCTCATGTTGTATTCATATTTTCTGTATAATTCATGTCGTCCATCCACACTTTTGTCATCGTACAATAATGTAGACTTCTCATTACAATATGTTAGCACATTTCGATGTCCCAACCCATGTTCTCGAGACTCTAACCCCGTGTATGCTGGATTTCCCACCCCATTTACTTGTTATTTTCCACACCCATGTATTTTGTTATTCATCCACCACATGTATCTTATTTTTCAACCCCGGGTGTCACTGGTTTTCCCAACGCTATGTAGCCGTGATTATTTTGTCAAAATATACACTGATGATACTATTGTAAATAATATCTTGCTTCATGTAATCCGAACCGGCGGCCCCTAGAGATGAGCAGCGACAAATTCAAATTGAACTCTCGTTTGCGTTAATTCAAACAGCGTAATTGACAATGAAGTTCCAGGTCTTATGTTTGAGAATTTAATTATTTTTTAGGAATTGAAAACCCATTGCCAGACGATGGAAATAAATGGTTTAATAATAATAATAATCATAAGTTGTTGTTGCTATTGCACTGCGAGGTTTCGGACGAAGAGTTTCCTTGACATAAAGCGCTGACCCTCCACCCCGTTTGCTCAGAGAAGGCTTGTCTACCCTGAAGGTCCTGAGTCCTTGGAAGCCTAAAACTGCCTGGAGATTTTGGTCATTCATGTCCAGCTACGATTCATTGATTTCAACTACGTCATATTCGTTTAATTTTCTTATAGCTTGAAGAAGATCCGTCATGGACATTAGTGAGTGCACGCTTACAGTAAAATGTTCGTTTGTCCTCTCATGTCTGTTTTCGTTGACATGTCTTCTGTTGAGCTGCGCCGAGTGTCATTCGATTCACAACCAAAAATGTTTCTGCTGCATAACCCAGTTTTTTGTTAGAGGTCGCCCAAGGTAGCTTCATAAACTTTTGGTCCTTGTTTTTTCGCTATGGTCCCGCGTTGGGTGTTTCCGGTCGTTTCTTGTGTGACGTCGTTTCCCGTTCCTCTTCCTTTGCTAATCGTGGATTGCCTCTTGTCGTGAGGATAGTCCCCATTTTGGTTCTGATTCAATAATAATTGTTGATGTGAACTACATCCAAGATAAAGAGATGGAGTCGATTTTTTGATGCCCTCTCAAATATTTGGCTTTGAGTCAACAACAAAAGTTGATTGCCGAAATTACCCATACGATGGAATTATCCTTCCCTACCCTTACATGTTGTAGAACAACAGTCGTTAGGGTTCAATTTGACTGCTCTCAAAAGCTGTGATAGAATTTGGATGACAATGCTTGACTGGTTACAATGTGTTTGCTGACGTTTGACCTGGGTTGTTAAGAAACCCTTTTTTCTTGAAAATGAATTTTACCTGCATTTTTTCCATAATCTCTTCCCTAATATACTCCATCATAGCTATTTGCAGTATCCGCTTATGCCAAGACTGATAGGGAAGCTTTTATATGCTGCACTCTTAACATGACTCCAAAGCCAAGGTTCTCTGCTTGCAGTCCCGCTTTATTACCCTACATAGAAGGTAATTCCTGAAGAAACTGCTCTCATAATTTACCTCCGTAGCCATGGTCCCCTGCTTGCAGCCCAATGCAGTATCTTTCAATGGCGAGCTTGGAAGGAAAACGCTGCTGAAGCTGCTCTTATTTCTTGCCTCCTTAGTCATGGTCCTTTACTTACAACCCCGAGCAGTTTCTTGAATGGACAGCACGAAAGAGAAGCACTGCTAAAGCAGATCTCGTGACTTGTATCCTCTGCTTTCATCCCCGTACAGTATCCTCCGACTGGGAGCTTGGGAGAAAAGCACTGCTCAAGCTGCTTTCCTGACTTTCCTCCATAGCCAAGGTCCTCTGATTGCATCCCCGCGCAGTATCCTCTAATTGAGAACATGGGAGAGAAGTACTGCTGAAGCTGCTTTTCGAACTTACCCCATTAGCCAAGGTCCTCTGATTGCATCCCCGCACAGTATCCTCTAAGGAAGAGCATGGGCGAGAAGTACTGCTGAAGCTGCTTTTCGAACTTACCTCATTAGCAAAGGTCCTCTGATTGCATCCCCGCACAGTATCCTCTAAGGGAGAGCATGGGCGAGAAGTACTGCTGAAGCTGCTTTTCGAACTTACCTCATTAGCCAAGGCCCTCTGATTGCATCATCGCACAGTATCCTCTAAGGGAGAGCATGGGCGAGAAGTACAGCTGAAGATGCTTTTAGAACTTACCCCATTAGCTAAAGTCCTCTGATTGCATCCCCGCACAGTATCTTCTAAGGAAAAGTATGGGCAAGAAGTACTGCTGAAGCTGCTTTTCGAACTCACCTCATTAGCAAAGGTCTTCTGATTGCATCCCCGCACAGTATCCTCAACGGGAGGGCATGGGTAAGAAGTACTGCTGAAGCTGCTTTTCGAACTTACCTTACTAGCCAAGGTCCTCTGATTGCATCCCCGCACAGCATCCTCTAATGGAGAGCATGGGCGATAAGTACTGCTGAAGCTGCTTTTCGAAATTACCTCAATAGCCAACACTGAAGGAAATCTAGAAACTTGGAAGTTTGTAAAGAAATCCATCGCACACTAATGTTTGTCCTGACTGGATGTCCGGGAGCGAAAATGTTCGTTCCTGTTGTTCACTAAGTGTGCATTCGTGAAACCGTGACTGGGAAATTAGCATTCCATAAACGATTGTACAGCAATGTGCAATGCGGCTCGAAGGTAAGTGTGAGTTCAGAAAGTGTGAATTAAAATTGTCTCTTTATAACTGTACATTCATTACCTAGCCCGACAATATTTACCCAGATAATAAATAATTAATGTGCAATGCTTATATAAAGAAATTTTGCATTCTTAAAATGGAGTTTAATGAATTAAATTATTTGTCACACGTAGATTGTCAAGTGCACTCAGCAAGATTATAAATGAACACAAATCAAAGTTTAATGAAGAGACAGGCCAGCAACGTATATATGTTTATCGTACAAAATTTGAAATCACATATCTTGTTTAACAACGCTAATTATCATGAAGAGCAATATGAACTACAAAAATATTTCATCAACGATAAATAGTATGAATTGTATTGCTGAACATCATCAGAAACGTCTGAATTTACAATGTAACAAATAAATACAAATTTCGGTCGTCGTCGTTCATCGCCCAGTTAATCAGGAGAAGAGACTTCGGTTCACACGCGAACGGTAGAGGTTTCAGATCTGGTTGAAGGTATTGGTTGCATGGTGTCATTCAGGGGCACTTCGAGCTAATGCACACTTCTTATGTATACTGTCCAATGAACATTTTGTTAACTCCTGAGATAGTGAGGGCCTCAGGAGTACCTCGGGAATGTGCATGCAGCAAGCGGCGGCAAGGTTTTGATGCTTCGCAAGCAACGTTAAAGTAGGCTTTGCAATACACAATTTTTCTTCTTAGTGAAAATTCTCTGCTTGCAGCCCCGCTCAGTATCCTCTGATTCCGTTACTGGTAGGAAAGTACTAAAAGCTGCTCTAATTTATCTGCTCGGACTCCCCACACAGTATCCTCTAATCCAGAGCCTGGATAGGAAGCATTGTATAGGGAGAACTCTTGACTTGCCTCAATAGCCAAGGTCCTCTTCTTGCATCCCAGTGCAGTAACCGCTAATACCCGACATTGAAGGAAAGTGTTACAGCAGCTGTTCTCCTGATTTGCCTCCAAGCCAAGGTCTCTTGCTTGCAGCCCCGTGCAGTATTCCCTAATATCGAGCCTAGAAGAGAAGCGTGCAGATGCTGCTCTCCTAACTTGAAGAGCACCGGCTTGCTAATTAATTGGCTGCCGTATATAGCTCAGTTACTGCCGGTTCGCCGCACCAGATAATAAACTTAGCCGCTGGTTTCCCCGAAGAGAAAATGCAACGGGTGGCATATGAAGTGCGAGGCACATAGTAAGTCCTAAAATAAACAAGCATTTGCCAGCCACGTTATAGCAGACAACGAGTTTAGTGCGACTCCGGTGACTCGAGCAACAGGGCTACAGTATGGAAGGGAGTGACGTATTGTGTACAGGGCCATTTTTCTCACGAGACTAGTTTTCATCTGTTGTTTGTGAACTTCAGTTTTCGGTCAGAAAATAATTGAAATGGTCACAAATAAACAAAAATATAGAAAAGTTCTCCATCAACAACTGTTTGAAGAAACTGAAATAATGCACACAAATTCGTAATCGTGAACATGAACACCAACTTCATCGAATGGAGAAGGATTTTATTGGTAGCAGAGTGTTCCTTTCAGGGATATATTTTGCCACTCTAAGTCTGATGCCATGCAGGAATTGACGGGAGAGGACAGTAGGTAATGGTAGATTTGTACGTATAAGATATATTAGTATTAGTAATTTATTAACAGAAGAGAATGAACGGGAGGCAGCAGTGTTTGGTTTGTTACAAGGTTAGGAAAGTCTTTTATTGGTGTTTTGAAATTAGGGCCAGGTAGGAGATGTTGAGGAGAAAAAAATAGAGTAGGCGTTATGTGAGGTTGGACGGAATGAATCTTTTCTGGGATAGAGTTGAGTGATGCATAGTGGTCGGATGCTTGTTCCCTTTAGAGGTTGCCATATTGGACTTGTTCTGCAATTGCCAACGCTTCTTTAAAAAATTAGCATCGTATTGATGAGCAAGCATGGAAAGAAACAGGCTCACGAGCATAGTAGAGCTACTCGTTTGATACCTCACAGGTTGTGATACTGTGTTTTGTTGATGAGCACTTGGCACATCGTGCACTGTGGCGACATGAGATCACTCCATGACCATACCTTTGGCAGCGGTAATAGCAGATATGTGGTAGGATGTACGGGAAAACACTCAGAGGAACATTTTGAAAAGAAACGGTCAGGGAAAGCAGAGCTGCACTCAATGGAGTTCAGCATAGAGGAGACATATGAGTAGAGAGAATCAGAGTGTGAAAGGTTCTTTCGAGGGTAAACTTTTAACTTTTTGAACCGACAGCATAGCATTGATGGCACGAAAAGAGGAGGCAGTCAAGGTAGCTATGATTTCAGTGTATGAGAAAAAGTTGTTCTGTCTTCAATGTCAATTGGATCAGGAATGACCTCTTCGATGTATTAGGAGTGGTTAATCCTGATTTCAAGGGAGCTGGGGATCAGGCACGCAAGAGCAGTCCATTTTGATGGTGTGTTGAAGAAGTTGAAGGGTGGGCTTTGTCGTCTTCACCGAGGAGGGCGCTGACTGACAGAGGATGATGCACAGAAATCTGTCGCTGCTAATCTCTTGAGTGAGGAGATTTTATCTCTTGAGTGAGGAGATTTTATCTCTTGAGTGAGGAGATTTTATCTCTTGAGTGAGGAGATTTTATCTCTTGAGTGAGGAGATTTTTAGAAAGCAAAGTTGTGATGAGGTTTGCATGGTAAGGAGACGTCTGATAATGGCTCCATGGCCATATCTTCTTCAGTTGGAAGGCTGAAAGGGCGGCGACAGACGACCTGATGACTTGGTACAGGTGTCGCTGTACCTATCTAGAGGCTTAGGTGGTGGATTTGAAGAAAATGAGGAGTAGATGAACCTTTATTTCAACAATCAGTGAGGACACATCAGCTACATACCACGGTTGAAATCAGGTTTTCTGCGCCTAACCGATCTAAACCTTGACCCAATGCTCTAGCATTCATATTCCTACTCACTCTATCCATGCAAAGTTTAAATATCCAGGGATATTTAAACTATACAAATGCCTCCACAACGCCTCCCTGTCGATCTATCGTAGGCCTTTGCATATAGGTGAAAGCCCTGAACACATATTTTCCCCTCACAATTCCTTTTACAGTTTTATCACTGCGACCCTTCACTACACCCTTTATCACACCTAAAGTCACACGTCTCCTCGCAAATTGCGCCTTCTGCACTGTTTCTAATCTTTTTGAATATTATTCTTCCGTACACACTTTTCCCCACACAAACCAAACTACTGCATTCATTTTTATCTCATTTTTTATTTATTTACCGGAACATTGTAATCAGTGCGCCAGTGTTTAAATACCACGTGGTATTTAAGCCCTTATTTATGAGCCTCAGCAACCACTGCATTTCCTTTACACCACACTTCGTCCGTCACTCAGACCCAACTCAGCTCAGAAATGGCGAATTCCCTGCTCTCATCAGCTCTACCGCCTCCTGCGTCGCGTCATTTTTGATAATTGGAACATATCTTTTGCTTCCTAAACTGACATTGGTGCTCCACCTCCACCCTACACACACACACACACGCGCCCTACGGGGGAGCCTATTATGACTCACGTTGAGGCTCTGGTGGAAATGAGGCCTAAATCAATCCACCTCCCACAGCAACGTGGAAGCATATAAAACAATTCATTGTGTTTCATAGGGTCGATGATGATCATGTATCGCATGTGCACAGTTAAAGAAATACTCTCAGTGTGAACCATGTTCTGTTTCAAAAAGAGGATAGGCGGTATTCGATGTTCGATACGCCATTCCTATTGGCGATATAACGGGCGCAAAACCGCATAAATTCGCCAAGAAAATTATTGATATCCACTCTAATGCGAAAAAACTTCATAAATAAGGTAAATAACTTCAAACTCGAGGCAAGATGAATTGAAAATAAATAAAAAATCACAATGTCTGACTAATTTACTTAAAGTATATTAGTAAATTAGTTAGACATTGCGGTTTTTTATTCCTTTTCAGATGTTCATAAGTAGATTTTGCTTCAAACAGTTAGTTTGGATTAAATTTGACTAATATCATGTCCGTAACATAAAATCTCCTTTCCAGTCAAATAAATAATGAAATAAAGTGTCTAGATATATATATATATTAATTTGTTTAGTCTTATTTCTTACAATGATGGTTTGGACAAAAAATACTGAAAACGAATCTAGATACGTCTGTACGATATGCAATTTTGCTGGTCAGATTGTTGTACGGTGACGCACTACTGAAGGTCATACTTTTGAAATGGAGAGGTCAGCTACCGCCGGATCACATCAAATACGATACATAATTTTGAAATTTCGAAAAGATCAAGAGAAAACGATAAGTTCTCAACTCGGAAGGAGGTCAGTAAATCATACCTAGTTTGTTGAAATCTGTTGTGGGATGGATTTTGGTTTCGTGTTTGGTTTATTCCGTCTACAGTAGACCCCCTACAATGATGTCATTTTTATTCGTGGTTTCCCGGAGGAAAACCTCCAACGTATTGCAATCGTGGGATTACCTTGTTTTTCTTATTGCTTATGAAAAAGTATATAGTTGTACTCCAATATTTGCAGCACTATAGTTACCCACTTTGTACTCTTCATTCGCATGTCCTCCCTAACAAACAAAAAACAGTTTTGGTGTGATCGATTGCACCTGATAATTTTCTTTCTGTATGAATTTGGTCCTGTTAGCTAGTCAGAACTGTTATTTCTTAGCGAATTGTCAACCCGATTAAGATTGGAAATATTTCCCCGATATTGTCCTTGGAGTAAATACATGCATCATACTTTCCTTATTGCTACCAATAAGTCCTAACGGCTCATCTGAGAGCATTGCATCGTGTTCAAGCTTTGCGGCTCTACTCTACAACCACTCTCTTCGCTCCTCGCCGGTCCCGGCGTGCAAGGCGTAGCGCTCGCTCCTAAACACGGATGCTTTCACAGCCCACGGTTTACGGCGCCAGGCCAGCCCGACATGCGCTTCCAATTAGAACAGAGCTGCAGGAAAGGGCTGGCACGTCTGCTGGCACGTTCGGCAGGAATTTTAGA
The DNA here is from genome assembly GCA_016164225.1 of Gammarus roeselii. Classification (NCBI taxonomy): domain Eukaryota; kingdom Metazoa; phylum Arthropoda; class Malacostraca; order Amphipoda; family Gammaridae; genus Gammarus; species Gammarus roeselii. Next base: position 11,197 of record SDVV010029026.1, read on the forward strand.
CAGTCTCGTTAGGCTGGAGAGTTAGGCAGAGCCGACAGACTGTCTTGTCCGACAGGGACGATGGAAATGAATGTCAGGCCATCACGTCAGGCTGCGCAATCAAAAGGAACGACTGACTGCCTCGTCATGCTGGCACGTTAAGCAGGAATGTTCGATTGTCTGGTCAGTCTGGTGTGTTAAACCGGAATGCCAGACTGTCTTGTCGCACTTGCGCGTTAAGTAGGAATGCCAACCTGTCTCGTCAGCCTGACACCTCAGGGAGACGCATCCAGCGGAAACCTTGCTCTCCGCTATGCCTGCTGCAGCTGGGATGACTCCGGTTTCATGTGATTAAGGTCGCGCTTAGCTGAGTGCCTGAGCAGCTTTAAATATTAAATGGCACGGCAGCTCTTTTGAATATTAAGAAGGTTAATGCTGAGTATATTCGAGACAGTAGCAGCCCCGATAGAAACTTCAGCAAAGGCATAACGATGAGAGGCAAGAAATTTATATTTTTGTGCCTTGAAGTTTAGAAATAGGCAGGAATGCACGGAGAATGTTCAAAAAATGTGGTTCATAACAGTTCATTTCATTAATAATGAAAATCCTTCCTCCTCCCTCCCCTTGGGATAGTTATTCATATGCCCCTGCTCTAAAGGGCAATTGCAACTGAAGTCAAAGTCCACTGAATACTTGAATAT
>SDVV010029027.1:0-11876 GCA_016164225.1 Gammarus roeselii
AGGTTTCAAATGTCTTGGAACATTTCAATTATAGCATAATTTTGCACGGTTGCTGATATCATTCACGTGACAAGCGGGTACTCATTCAGAGCACCTTCAAATCACTACCTAAGCCCCTCACTATGAAACGTTCTCGTGATGCCTCTCAGGGTAAAGTCAAGACGCCATGCAACCGAAGTGAGGCTAAACAGAGCGGCAAGGCTGGGGCTTGAAGTGGGTACTCGAGAGTAACCTTAGATCCCTGTGGATCAGGAGGCGATTCACTGCCAAGGTCAAATGTGAAGTGATACTCTACCTCTTCCTGTCAGCGCAACGCTTCTGCATGATACAGATCACTTCCTGAGTAACGAACTATACCATGCTATGTAGGGGAGAGGGGTCTACGGACAGTGGCCGTTGAATCTCTCAGACGTTGACCCTTCTTTGTATCCTTGATAAGCCGTCCACGTTTGAGGCCACACGACAATAGGAAGGAAAGTCTCGTACTGCATTATCAATATTACTATTACACGTAGCTGCAGAGGTAAGGAAGCAATACACTTTAGACTAAATAGATCAACGATATAAGCAGAGATACGAATCTCCGCATGATATAATTCAGTCCACATGTATATTGAGGTTGGCAAAAGACTAGTGACTGGGCATTTTCTCCTTTAGAAAAATTCTGGTGAATATCGTTGAACATCTTAACAATTTTTTCCTGCAGTGGGATATATATAAAGCAAATATTCATCATGAACACCAGCTTCTGGAGATGATGTTTTTTTTCATAGGTAATTGACATAAAAAAACATCATCTGCGGCAAGTTGCGGAGATAAAAAAAGTTGATTTTATTCCTTAGAACAAGTGTTGACAGAATATATCCTTCTTCAACCAATGCCCATAGCATGGTTATGGTCAGAGGATAGTTTATTGGAGGTAAATGTAGATATAAAAAGTGAGGGCAAACGTGCAAAAAACTGGTTGCATTGTTAACAAAGTTAAGAAACTTACTGCAAGTTCCTTTGCTTGCGGAAACTCATAGAAAATATTTTGAAAAATTAATATAGATTTTATCACATTTGAGCTAAACTAAGATGTGTTTTTTTCACTTCCGGTATTACTTGAACAGCAGTAATAAAAATATTGGTGTCATTATGAATTTCAGCCACTTTAAATAAATAAAAATCTAATATACAATTGCTGTAAGGCCCTGCACTGGGTGTCCCATGAAAGATTCTTTTAAATCCCATGCACTTAAGGCATATGCATTTGAAACATGACCATATTACCAAATTTGATTTGGTTTGATCCTCAGTTCCACAAGAGCCTCAACGCGAGTCATATTAGGCTCCCCCTCAGGGCTCGATGATCATGAATTCCAATAAGCTCGCACGCCTCAGTGTGTGAGAAAAAAAAAACGCTTTTGATGTTAGAAAATTTTGGAAAAAATTAGCTGTCAGACGCGCGCTGGTGCGCATGAGAAAAACGGTTAGACAAAACGGACCTCCACTTCCAATCATTTAGAACTTCAAAAGTAATATGTACGCACGCTAGTGCGTGCAGGTAGCATCGTCGAGACTAGTAAAAGGTTTACTGCTACACAGACAAAGTCAGCTCCGACAGCAACGCAACACGACCTAGACCGCCACGCGGTCCAGGTCGACCTCAGCACACTTCATTTATTTAGGTAAGACTCAGACGGAACGTATCCTCGCCTCCAATCACTTAGAACTTCATGAGTAATATGTACGCACGCTAGTGAGCACAGATATCATCGTTCGGATTCGAACAAGGTATTCGCCTACACGGACAAAGCCAGCTCCGGCAGCAACGCAACACAATGTTTACAGCTACGCGGTCTAGTTAAGAAGAAGTACAATTTAGTTATTCAGGTAAGATAAAGACTCAGACGAAACGAATCCCCGCCTTAACCACTCAGAAGTCCAGGAGTAATATGCACGCAAGCAAGTGCGCACAGATTGTATCGTCGAAATTGTTACAAGGTCATTGGCTTCACGGATTAGATCAACTCCAACCACAACGGGCCACAAGGTTAACAGCTACGCAGTCCAGGTCAACCCCAGCAACTACATATGGTCCGTGCACGCTTGAGCGAGCATAAACTGAAGAAAAAACACCTGTTCACAAAATCACAAACAGAAATTCCCGCACAAATTCACAAACATTACTATACATGACAAAATTGTGATCGTGAAGAAAAAAGTAAGGGCCGGTTCATCACGCGCAGAACAACTGCTCGGATTATGGATTTTGCACTCTTTGTTCAAGGGGATAGGGTGGGGGGGATAGGGGTCCGTTGGGTCCCAATAGAGCCTGACGAATGCCGGAGGGTAACTCAAGTTCCCCGGGTCTTCCTGAGCTCCCCGGGTCCCTCGAGACCCCTATACTCATCTCATTTCGGCTTGTCTCGAATCATTTCGGCCAGTCTCGGCTCGTCGCGACCAACTCGACTCGCCTCAACATGTTTCGACTGATCTCGACGCACCTCGAGCAGCCTCGACGCGGCTCTCCCCTTCTGTGCTAGTAATCATGTGGACTGTAATAACAAAAAAAAATCACTCAAGCATTCTAAGGTGGGAGGTTGGGGATGGCAGAGGTGTATCGGGTCCCAAAAGAGCCCGCTGAATCCCGGAGGGTAACCCATGTCCCCCGGGTCCCCCGAGCTCTCCGGGTCACCTCGTCTCAGCTCATCTCGGCTTGTCTCGAATCATTTTTACCAGTCTCGGCTTGTCGCGACCAACTCGACTCACCTCAACATGTTTCGACTGATCTCGACGCACCTCGACCAGCCTCGACGCGACCCTCGCCCTCTGTGCCAGTAATCCGCGGACTCTAACATTGAATTGGTCTACTCAAGCATTTCACATATATACATTTTTCTGTGTATGGGTTTTACAGCGGGGGCAGAGGGAAGCAGGGGTACCATGGTTCTGAGGGAACTCAAGCGGGTCCCAAAGTTTCTCAAGGGGGTCCCAAAGGGTCTCAAGGGTGTTCAAAAGGGCTCCGTAAGGGTCCAGGTGGGTTCCCCCAAATATAACTGGTCTTCCAAGTCCTCCAGGTTCCCAAAACTCTCGGGTCCCTCGAGTCCCGAGGGTCCCACGAGTACCCCCCATTCCCGGATCACCTAGTTTAAACCAGCCTCGGTTCGTCTCGACTCGTCGCCTCACCAGTCGACTTGTCTCCACTCGCCTCAATCTGCCTCGAGTAGCCTCGTCCCCTCCACGCACATTGCCATTCAAGACTTTCGCTCTCTATGATCAACATCAACATTATTTCACCATCTAGCCATCAAAACGCCTAGCTGTGCTCGGACATTTATTAGGCGCCCGGGAGAGCGCAAATTCTCCCACCGTAGGTTAGACTAGACTAACTAACTCACCGCATAGTCCACCAAGGGGCCCTGCGGGCGCCTAACGATACATAATTATATAACTAATCCAAAATTGATCACCATGAAAAAATGGCATAGATAAATAATAAAGCCCACGAAGTATGAATTACTAAAATAAAGTGTAAATGATCTATGAAATAAATAATTATCCATATACCCCAAAATTACCAGAAAATGAGAACGAAATCTACATCAGCATATCCGTGACTTTATAAGAGAGTTCGATACGAGCATGCCTTGCTTATAATTAAAACATCGGACATGTGAGAATTCCTGGTCAATGCCAGCTCAAAACCAACGAGACTGCCTGGTAAATGCTGGCATGGAACCAACGACAATTTCTGGCATATGCTAGCTCAGAACCGAAGAAAATTCCTTTTAAATGCATGCGCAGAAACGACACGAATTTATGTTAAACGCAAGCTCAGAACCGCTGAAAATTTCTGGTAATTGCTAGCTCAGAACAATCAAAAATTCCCGGTATACGCAAGTCCAGAACAGACCAAAATTCCTAGTAAATGCTTGCTCAGAAACGGCACGAATTTCTGTTAAATGCTAGCTCAGAACCAGCGAGAATTCCTGGTAAATGCTAGATCAGAATCACGAGAATTCCTGGTAAATGCTAGCTCAGAATCAACGAGAATTCCTGGTAAATGCTAGCTCAGAATCAACGAGAGTTCCTGGTAAATGCTAGGTCTGAACCGAAGAGAATTCCTGACAAATGCTAGCTCAGAACTAACGAGAATTCCTGATAAATGCTAGCTCAGAACTAACGAGAATTCCTTTGTAAATGCTAGCTCAGACCGAACAAAAAGTCCTGCTAAATGCTAGCTCAGAACCGATGAGAATTTCTTGCTAATGCTTGCTCAGATTCAACCTCTCATACTTTTATTCGCCGTAATTTATTGATAATTTGCGAGGCGTCGTGTTGGTATCATCACAAATTTCCGTGTGACCACAACAACAAGTATTGGTTGGAGTCAAACTAGACAAAGAAGCGATCTTACTAGCGCGTTGTTTAGCCCAATTTCAGTTCAAGTGAATTAAATTCAATTGAAGACTTTTAAACGCGTTCAATGCAATTCAATCGAGTTCTGCTTGAACAATTAAACGCTTTCCTATCGAGCTATTTCACACTCAAGCTGCCGAGGTAGATTGAACTCACAATCAGACCTGTTTGAGATGAAGCGACTACGCCTTCGTTGCTCATATTTCGCAACTAATCTCGGGTTGTATTACTTATAAGTTGAGAAATTCTATTAAAACAAGCCTAAACAATTTGGTTGCAATGGCGTATAACATCTGATCGTACTTAGAAGCGTTATTCTCACTTAAGAAGACTTAAATAAGATTGTATTTTATATGTATGTTTGGATGTTTGGAGCTCTGCGCGCGCCGCCATGACAGCCTAAAGATGGCAGCTAAAGCTGTGTGCTCGTGCGGCTACAAGAAGATGCGGGCATATGAAAATAATTACTGTCAACTTTACAATAAAATAAAGGAATCGTTTTTCACAATAATTCCACATAAAAAGGGCCCCTAAAATTTATACAGAACATTTTTTTCAGTCTAAACATACAGAACACAGCATTTGGGCATCTCTGATTCCCTTTGTTTATGAAAAGCGCTTATTCGAGGAGAGCAGGGAAAATGTTATCAATTTGTTATGCATTAAATTCCAATCAAACGAAATTGAGATTTTCAACCTCAGTGAGTCAATTATAAGGCACCTCTTATATGAGGTTCCATTCAGATATGTTGACGTGGAAAAGGTGATGGGAAGGTCCATTTTGTTGAACAGAGAGAGACAATGTTCTTTGGGAAAGGAATGAGACAATGAACAGCGCGAGACATGAATTGGGCCAGAGAATGGCACGAGAGATAGATTGGGACAAGAAATGGCACGAGACATGGATCGGGACAGGAGGATAGACAAAACTTTAATTGTGACAGAAAATGGCGCGAGGATCTATTAAGACAGTAGTAGTAGTAGTGGTTGCTTCTGTTTCCACCGGAGTCTCTACGCGAAGTGGATGCAGACTTCCTCGTAGGGCAATTTAAGAATGGCAGAGAAGGTGCAGCGTAGATTAAGAGTAGGTTCAACTTAGATTCCGAGTAGGTTGAACGTAGATCCAGAGTAGGTCCAACGTAGATTCAGATTAGGTCCAACGTAGATTCAGAGTAGGTCCAACGTAGATTCAGAGTAGGTTCAACGTAGATTCAGAGTAGGTTTAACCTAGATTCCGAGTTGGCTTAACGTAGATTCCGAGTAGGTTTAACGTAGTTATCGAGTAGGTTCAATGTGGAATCAGAGTACGTACAGTAGCGAACAAAAATTCGTTTATGGTTAGTCTGTAACCGGAAAAACAAATTCGACTTTTCCCACGTGGAATTTAACTTCATATAGAAATTTTTTACGTTACTATGTGTGGACAAAGCTTCTTAATGGGTAATAATAATCAAATTTCCGAAAAGTTTTAATATGGGGCGGAAAATGAACATAGAAGATTTTACTTAGTTTCAAATCATAAACGAATTTTTGATCGCTACTGTACATCGTATGATAGTAGTAGTTTCCTTCGCGCTCCGCTGGGTTCCTAACGCGAAGTCGTCGCACGAATCCACCCAGGGCCCATGCGGGCGTCAATCAAAGTATAATTATATAATTAATACAAATTGATCACCATGAAAGAAGAACACAAATAAATATTAGAGCCCATAGAGGAACAATAATAAAATACTAAAATAAAGTGTTTGATGATCTATAAAATGAATAAACATCCATCCACCACAAGCTTTTTGGACAGGGAATGGCCCGAGACTGGATCGGGACAAGGGGTCGGTCGTCAAAACTGTCTCGATTCCCAGGAAAAAACTTGCACGGGCATCTTCGATGATTATTGCAAGCTTTTCATTAAAGATCGTCATTGACCTTCGAAGATTTTTTGAAGAGATTTATTGACGAAAGTCATGTTGAATGAGGTGTCATCATCAACGTTAATTAAAAGAGTTATTGACGAAAGTCATGTTGAATGAGGTGTCATCATCAACGTTAATTAAGAGAGTTATTGACGAAAGTCATGTTGAATGAGGTGTCATCATCAACGTTAATTAAGAGAGTTATTGACGAAAGTCATGTTGAATGAGGTGTCATCATCAACGTTAATTAAGAGAGTTATTGACGAAAGTCATGTTGAATGAGGTGTCATCATCAACGTTAATTAAGAGAGTTATTGACGAAAGTCATGTTGAATGAGGTGTCATCATCAACGTTAATTAAGAGAGTTATTGACGAAAGTCATGTTGAATGAGGTGTCATCATCAACGTTAATTAAGAGAGTTATTGACGAAAGTCATGTTGAATGAGGTGTCATCATCAACGTTAATTAAGAGAGTTATTGACGAAAGTCATGTTGAATGAGGTGTCATCATCAACGTTAATTAAGAGAGTTTTTGATGAAAGTCATGTTTAATGAGGCGTCATCATCAACGTTGATTAAGAGAGTTATTGACGAAAATCATGTTCAATGAGGTGTCATCATCAACGTTAATTTCACCTGCAATAACTATCGAAGTGTCATCGATGAGACTTCTTAGGTGAAAACTATCGTCGTTTAAATTACATCGGTAATCGTTGGTGAATTTCAATGGCAACATAGACAATTTACCATTTCCATGAGGTACGTCCAACAACGATTGCCCACAATGTTCTTCAATTATCGATAGTATATATCCATTTAGATGAAATATTTTAAATATTTCCGAGTATATCATGGCAGAGTTCCATAGCATTTTTTTTATAAAACTAACGTTGTTTTTAAACAAATAATTATTTGTAGTTAGTGTGAACGCATAATAGTAACCTCACACATAATAGTCGCATAATAGTCCTCACATCGTTGCTCCTTATATAAACAATTCGCTATTTTATCGTGGAAATGACATTTTAAAATAGAACAGAAATTCTGTCGATTGCTCAGTTGCACCATGCAGAAAATTCAGATCATTATCAGAGCAGACCAACTTCGTTCCCACAAAAACTTTTTATTGCTTCGAAAAACTACTGCCGCTGCAACCGCCGCTGGCGCTTCTTCGCTGCTGACACAATACTGCACTCGTGTTTACATAAACGTGCTTCTAGAACACTTATAATAACAAATTAATAAGAAGGAGGCCCAAGTCCAACATGACACGTGAACTAATACTCCGACAACCCTATCATGCACATGATTAAACGGTTTCATACTTTTAACAGTCAAGTTTCCAACTAATTGCAAGTAAGTAATTGCGGAATATTTAATTTCAACTTCCCCGCTATCAATTAAATCAATCATTATTAAGGCTGCCCGGACGGCGGTTGGTGGTTACCATCTCGAACAGCGCTGATTTCTATTGAACCTCATGACCGCAAAGCCAAACGTAATCAAATCATTTAGCAATGCAGAAAGAGAGCTCAACACCGGTGGTATTCCTCGTCCCCAGCGTCATTGCCATAACTAATCTTCATTAGTAACCTTCACCGGTACACAGGTCAGAAAGTGATAACTGTACAAATAGTTGATCGATAAGATACCGCGTGAGACAAGCAGACAAGCGCAGGTAGAGTATGTCTGCTAAATAGCTTTGAGCGATTCGGACTATGTAATGGTTAGGATGTATCTAATTACTTTGGGTGTCCGACATAACCGGTATGTAACTTGGACATTGCAATTATCAATTACTTTTGGAGCCAGGTTAATTACATTTGGGTCAATTTAATTACTTTTGGAGGCCTGAGTCAGATAACAGGCCAAAGAGGCTTACGGCTGACAGGTGACTCATTCAGACGGACGGACGGCTCATATAAATATATGTTAATAGGTTATATATGTTGATGAGTTATTATTATTTACATATACATATAGGTATTTGCATTTCAATGCTGGGCATACTGTATTGCAATTCCATTGCATGCCATGTTGCATAAATGCATTTTCAATGCTAGTCCTCTGGATGTTTAGGGGTATTGATAACATACATTTATAAGATATTTTTTTATAATAAATCTAACAGTTACCTAATAATTTACACGCAGCCCTAAACTTTAAAATCCCACACAGGTCCTACTTGCAGGAATGCTAATTTCCGGACACGTTCATGATGAATTTTTCAACCTTGGTATCATTTCTACGATGTTCGCTGTTGATCATTTTACACGTGGCATAGATTCAATTAGTTAATTTTATTTTCTACGATTGAATTATCAGTACCCTTGCGCTCTGTTTTAGTTACTCATGCAGTAACTCCTTCTTCCATTTTCTCTGTTGTGAGCTTTCGGACGCAGAAAACGATACAAAATAAACAGGTGACTGAAACATTCCTTCAATGGGAGAGAGAACCCGTTATGGATTATTTTCAAGTTGCAAATTATTTGCTCAGTGTGAATAGGATCGTCTTTATCAATGGAAGCATTTCGTTATAGTTGTCTTGCTATGGAAAAGTAGGTGAGATTGCTCTTCCATGTTGAGTCCATATTTACATCAGTATCATCACCCATGAGTATAATTGACTCATTCTTAGCGGTTGGATGCTCGGTACCAGCCTGATATTGAATTTAGGCAATATTTTGTGTTTTCCATCTATTTATTTCCTATGTATATGATATCTATAAGAGTAGTATGGTTTATTAGTATGGCAGTTGGCGGGTTGATGTATATATTACTTAAGTTGAAGTAGCTTCGTTACGAGATGCTGTATACTCCATAACGCATTATCCAGTTTAGAACCAGATATATCTGTGTTCCATTGACGCGGTGTTCCAATAGCTAGCAAGAGTAGCTGAACGATTTGGATTTATTGTAAGTTATTAAATTGTGTTATGTATACGTAGTAATGATCGGTTGATATATGTTGAATTTGTAGTGTTTTTTGGAATTTTTCTCCACAGGTATATGTTGTTCTCCACATGTCACATACTGTAACACGAGCTTTCGCCTATGGGAGTCCTCTAACTCCTCCTAAATATTGAAGTATGGTCCTTTTATAAACATACACAAAGCTAACAACAAGACCAAGTTTGTAACAAATCGAATATTCTATATATATAATATCCACGTCAAACATTGTACCAGGATGTAAGAAGATATATAAAACACTTAAAATATACAACATGTTACTAAACATACCTGAAATAATGTTCTACATTGCAGATACAAACGTAATAAATCCTAATATTCCGATATTGTATATATAACCAACAGATTGCATTGAAGATGAAAAATCCACAGAGAATAAAACTGAAAGACACATACTAAAACGGTCAAGATATAATAAAATAAGAAGAATGATGCAATAACCGACCAATTGTGCCTGAAATGGTGTGTCACATGGACGATGCAAACCTAAATATCCTTAAAATTTCTGTAACTGTATGAGATTACTATTCAAAATTCGAAAAAAAAAAAATACAAATTCAATAAATATCAACATATATCAACCGATCATTACTAAGTATCCATAACACAATATAATAACATACAATAAATCCATATCGTTCAGCTACTCTCGCTATTGAAACACCGCGTCAATGGAACACCGATATATCGGGTTCAAAATGGATAATGCGTTATGGAGTTTACAGAATCTCTTAACGAAGCAACTGTATCCTAAGAAATATATACATCAACCCAACAACTGCCAAACTAATAAGCCATTGTATCCTTATAGATACGATATAAATCTGAAATAAAAAGATGGAAAACACAAAAAGTTGCCTAAATTCAATATCAGGCTGGTACCAAGCATCCAACCGCTAAGAATGAGTCAATTTTACTCCTGGGTGATGATACTGATGTAAACATGGATTTAACATGGAAGAGCAATCTCACCTAGTTTCCAAAGCGAGAGAATTATAACGAAATGCTTCTATTGATTAAGTACACCCTATTCACACTGAGTACATAGTTTGCATCCTGAAAATAATCCATAACGGGTTCTTTTTCTTCTTGAAGGAATGTTTTCAGTCACCTGTTTATTTTGTATCTTTTTCTGCATGCGATAGCTCACAACAGAGAAAATGAAAAAATGAGTAACTGCATGAGTAACTAAAACAGAGCGCAAGGGTACTGATAAATTGATCGACGGCGGACGACGTATAAATGATACCAAGGTTGCAAAATTCATCATGAACGTGTCCGGAAATCAACATTCCTGCAAGCAGGAACTGTGTGGGATTTCAACCTCTCATACTGCGTGTAAATTATCATGTAACTGTTAGATTTTTTATGAATAAAAAAATTATCTCATAAATGTATATTATCAATACCCCTAAACATTCAGAGGACTAGCATTGAAAATGCATATATGCAACATGACATTCAATGGAATTGCAATACAGTATGCCAAGCATTGGAAAGCAAATTCCTATATGTATATGTACAAATTAATAATTTATTAACATAAATAACCTATTAACATAACCCAGCCGTGAGACAGCCGTAAGCTAGTCGTAAGCCAGCCATAAGCCTTTTATCTGACTCAGGTCCCCAGAAGTAATAAAATTAACCCAAATATGATTTACTTGACTCCAAAAGTAATTAATAATTGCAATGCCCAAGTTACACAGGGGCTAGGTCGGACACTCAAAGTAATTAGATATATCCTAACCATTACATTGTTCGAATAGCTCAGGGCCGTTTTGCAGACATATACGCTACTAGCGCACAACCACAGTCTCACCGTATCACTTTTGACTGCATGACTGCGTGGTGGGACCACACAAGATCAAAGTGCCGCGGCAAGAAATTCAAACCCAGTTTCGCCAAGGTTGCATAGCTGAAAATTCTAAATGATCTTCGTTTCATTTGTCTGCATTAGCCAGAATATGTGATAATATTTCAAGAACTTCAAAGCTCCATTGCAAAGATGGCTGTTTATTCACAAATCTTAATATAAAGTTATAATCCTCTATAATCCACAGAGTTGACCGTGAACAAAGTTATCTTGGTTAAGGTCACCTCAGCGCAGAGCTGTTGCCGTAACTGTACTATTTACACTACCTTAGCCAGAATATAATAATGCTTCAAGACTCTCTGCTTATAGATATTTGAGGAAATTTCATCAACTCCACCGTACTTTGAGTTTAGAGAACACGAGGCCTTGTTGAATCGTACTTAATATGACTAGGACATGATCCGACGCCAGATTATGAAAGCTACCTATTAGGGTCACCTAAGCGCACATCTATTCCCTTAACTAGACTAATTATGCTGCTTTCACCTGTCATATGAAAAATGTGAAACTCCTCGCGTACTTTCTAAGAAATATTTGCCATAAAGTTTATCTGTGGCGGCGATTCAATGTCATATGACGTTTTTTTCAAATGTACAAATAAGAACTTTTTCACATGAGCTACAACGCTCTCAGTAACCGGTGGAGTTTAGGTAGTAATTCCTTTATTTGAGTGAAGGTATAAAGAACAAATGTCATTTTACAGCTAACGCA
>SDVV010029028.1:0-11876 GCA_016164225.1 Gammarus roeselii
TTAAACGCCTACAACTGTAAGAGGAGAACTTTGGTTAAAGTATACTTTTCATGGCAGCATGAATTGGGAAGCCTATAACTAAAATTATATTTTTGCAGAGCCTTAGGATTATGGTGGTTATAGAGGAGATAAATTATTCATTAGATGCCTGTTGGAGTGTAGTAGTTTATCAAAGGTCACTGCACCAACCGAACAAATACATGGCCTTGCGTTCATATTATGTAGCTTCATTTAAAAACTAGTTTAGCAGAATTCCAATCTATGCAGTGGCGAGAATAGATCTCCAACATGACGGAATATGGCACTCTTTGTTCTACCAATTTATGCTTTACCCTTATATTCCTTGAAATTCACTGTCTGAAATCGTCCTGCCCCTCCCCCACAAACTCCCGATCGTAACCCCCACATGGAACAACTTAGTAGCTACCGCAATTTTCAGTCAAAACTGTCGACATCGGCCCCGACGGTTTTGGATTGGCATGGACAAGTTTCTTTTAAGGAAGTAGTTTCTTGAATAAAAGTTGTGTTGATGCCCTAGAGAGGGAGGACAATTTTGTAACTGTTTGTTTCTTTGATGTTGGAAGTTGCATTTTCAGAAACCAACAGCATTGTATAGAACTTCTCAAACTGAAGATAGTTGTTGACTTTTTGATGGTATAATTACATTTTTGCAGAGGATGATCCGTGCGCATAGATTTTTTCCCGTGCTTTACATTTCGGAGATATTTTTATTGTGGCGGGCAACTTTCATATACCCTTTCTCTTGCTTGATGGGTTTTTGTACCAGCAATGTTGCACTGGCGGAAAAATCCACGTGGATAGATGATACATAGTGGAATGGTGTTAGAAGCTTGTTGGTAGCACTGGCGTCTGTAGTTTGGACATCAGATATTGAACGGACCAACCAACCATCATTTTACACCATTACATGGTATACTTGTGATCTGTAATTACAATTACCCTAATAAGTGACATACGGTACCAAAAGGACATCGACTCCAATGCGCTAGTAGATCGCCACTTCAATATAATCCAATCTGAACTTGATTGAGGGATCTCTTTTTGATGGCCAGGCATCGGTCCCGACGGTCACATCGCCTTCAACGAGCCTGGGTCGTCGCTGGTGTCCCGCACGCGCGTCAAGACCCTCAACTCTGAGACCATCACTGCCAATGCGCGCTTCTTTGGCAACGACCTTGATCTGGTGCCCAAGCAGGCCCTCACTGTAGGCGTGGGTACCGTCATGGACGCCAACGAGGTTGGTAGCAGCTAAGGTCCTGGCGTCAGATTCTCAGAAGCAACAATGGTAACCGTAGCAAACAGCTGTTTCCTTAAGAGCACTTCATGTAGGGTTGCTTGCATCTGCCTTATTCTAATTTTTTTTTATGATTTTCACTTTACGAATTTTGCACCCTAAAGTTCAGCCTAGTTGAGGGCAGCTGTGAGCTGCCTTAGAGGGCTCTTAGATGGATTCAAACAAGACTCCTGCATTGATATTACTCGAATGTGGTGTGTTCTGCCTTGCCGATGCATTGATTATGAGGTTTGGGGGCATATTGTACTGAAATGGTTACACAAGCTATGTTGCGACAAATAATGATTGTCTAATAAAAAATAATGTCGGTCATTATTGAGGTTAAATACTAGCCTCGAGTAGTGCATATAAATAAGCAAAACATATCTAATGAAATCTATACTTTTCATCTATGATAGTAATAATATTCAGATTATACACCATTTCAAAATGAGCTATTATCCTTTCATGAAGTAGCTATCAAATATGCTCCCTTGTTTAGCTTAAAAAAAATATATTCACGGAAGAAGCTAACTACTATCACGATCAATAGATCATTCAAGAAAACATGTCATGGCACAGATACAGATGCAAGGCTCAATCCCTCGGAACTGGGATGACCGACGCCGAAGCGCCCCTCACTCTCCTCTTGGTTGGGATCACGCAACTTCGGGTCTGTTGATAGGTGCGAGATTATCGTCAGCAGCAGGGCCCGCCCACTTTCACTGGTTCATCCCTGCTGCGTCCTAATTGCCGGGCCCTCCAAACCCACGTCCATCCCTTTTCTCGATGAGATGCCAAGGGCGGAAAAGCGCATCAGGACGCGTTAGAACAATTCTCCACTTGCGCAATCCTCACCATGTGCTTGAACCACCTTATACCCATGAATCTACTCGTCCTCTCACTTCCATACCTTCCCTGTTTACATCCCTATTACTAAGTCAATCCGCCGATTCCTGTTGCACACTTCATCTCAAACATTCAACCTCTTCTGCCAACCACCCTTGCCTCCCACGTCCACAGCATAGTTAAGGGCAACTGCTCGCATACAACACTCTTTTTTTTCTTATGGACCCAATGTCCAACAGCTCATTACACTCCTCAGTGCACACAACACTTGACCCCCTTCCTTCACTCAAGATTTCACCTCCGTTTCCATTAGTTCAGTTCAATCAAACCTATCAACTTGTCTAATAACTCTCCACTTGACTAAAACTGATCCTGTTTGCATCGGCTGTCTTCGAACATCTCATTCTGTGACACCCACAGTAATTTAGCTTTTCCTTGTCACACACGCTCTATCAATCTTCGACACAAGCTTGCACAACTCCAACGCATCCGCCACTAGTGCGCTTCATCCGCAAATGGCGACTGATTCAACATCCAACTCTGAACCTCCACCCTATACACTTGCATTCATCAGCTCACCTCGTTCGTACAACAACTCTTGTAAATACTCAGCCCACCTCTTCCGTACTTCACTATTCCCCAACAACAATCGGCCTTTTTTTATTTCTCACTACCTCCACCTACCCTGCTAACCTTCATCTCTATTTTTACCTCTACCATTAACACGAAATATTTTTCTTCTCAAAATTCTTACACTACTACTAACCCCACTGATGGAGCATCATCGCCTCTCTTGGCTCTCCTCAGCATACGATTCACCTGTTTTCCCTTCTCACTATTATCGTAATGGCCACCGCTGACCTCGCCTGCTACCACTTCTCCAAAACTCTTTTCTACTTTTCCGCTGTCATTTTAATCCCATCGTTCCACCACTCACAACCATCTCTCTGACACCCACCCTCACGGTGCATGTCTCAGCAGTGTTGAGACGTGCGTCGTTCTTTCTCTGAATCCCCAGCTTTTGTCCTCTCACAATGCCATGTTCCTTAAACAACGTCTGCATAACCTCTTCAACTCTGCTTGCCATATCCACCTACCTCACTTTCCCCACCTCTCTTCCTCCTTCCACCAGTAGATGATCAAACATTCCTCCACCCTTCTCTCTCATCACCCGCACTGATTGACCTGCCTCTCCAACACTCGCCTCAAAATCAATACAGATCCATTCGTAATAAGTGATGCAAATGCAATCAAACAGAACATCTGGCAACCGACTGGGGCTGAATTTTATGGAATTTAGGATAAGCGATAAGAAAGGATTTTGAAGAGAACACCTTGTGGCCAACTGCGATTTTAACATAATTGTAGATTAGATTAGAGTAAGTAAAACAAATAAGCACAAGTGCTCATGCCGAGTGTTTCCTTTGAAAAAAGTGAAGAAAAAAAGTAGGGGATAGTCAACGAGGCTTTAGACTGCTACCCGGGGCATTTCAGCCCCAGAGTGGAAAGGGTCGAATGTCAGGATGACAATTTAGGATAGCTGCAAACAAGACGGGAAGAGGAGTATTTAGGTTCAAGTCGGTCACATTTCAGACGGTCGAGCAGAGAGGGACACGCCCATACGCTCAGCGGACTCACACTTTTCCTCGAACGCATGCTTTATCCACCCCAAGTATTTCTTATTTTTCAACCCCGCGTGTCACTGGTTTTCCGAATGCTATGTAGTCGGGATTATTTTGTAATAATATACCTTTTCTGTTTGTGCACAGCTGTGCTAGAGATGAGCTGTGACGAATTCAAATTGAACTCTCATTTTCGTTAAATAAAGTAGCTTAGTTGATGATGAAATTTCATGTCCTATGTTTAAGAATTTATCTAGTTCCTAAAAAAATGAAAACCCATTGCTAGACGATGGAAATGAATGATCTAAAAAATATGATAATAATGTTGACTTGCCCCAGATGTTGGGTCAGACGGACTCCAACTAGAAATTGAGTCTAGTTCCAAAGGAGCATATGAGAATTAAATTTCGATAGATATGTGCACATTTAGGAGAGCAGCCCACCCAGTTGCCCGGGTAGTGGTCCTCCCCCATGTGCTCAGAAGATTAAGTCTTCTGTATGCAAGCGGTTCCTTGAAGGCTGTCGCACTTCAAGGTGAGACGTCGGAGTGACATCTCCTAGGAATAGACCTGCCCTTGGGTGATCTAGTCTAGGTCGGAATTTTCAAAAATGTAGTGAAATTTTGATAAGGAAAAAATGTAGAAGAGCTCCACGCCGTTTCTTGAGAGTGGTTCTCCCTAGTTTTAGTAGAGTAAGTCTCGGAACACATGTGATTGGTCCTACAAGATCATTTCATGTGAGATGTCAAAAGGACATTTTGTAAAAAAAGTTGCTCATGGCAACTGCTGAGTTTAGCACAAATGATACATATATTTCAAATTTATTGAATAGTTATCGCAGAATATTTTCTATTTCAGGTGAGATGCCAGGGGGACACCTAACAAATATTATTTCTCTAGGGAACCGGTGCGTGCTGCCAGGCAAAGGCAGCACAAATTGTTGGAAACGTTGAAAAATGGTTAATATTGCAGGGTCCTTGGAGGCCGACTCATTTCAAGATGAGACGTCAGAGTGACATCTCCTAGGAAAGAGTTGCTCGTTGCAACTCCTGAGTTTAGTCAAAAGCAACGCGAGTACTTTAAATTTTGAAGAACAGGTATTATCGCAAGTTTCAGTCAATGAATAGCACAAGTATTTGAAATTGGAGTTATGTCAAGTCAAGGGAAACGAAGGTTTTTGATTTTGGCTCAATTATTGCAAGATTTGCTCCAAAAAAGGCATGAACAGTTACTGCAGATTCAAATCCAAGTGAATCAACCAACCGGTATTTAAAATTTTGAAATTAGCTTGTACATTTGTAAGGAATGGGTTAGTAGGTGAGTGTCTGTCTGCACCATGCTGCAACAGGGTCCCAGATCTGCGCTACAGGAGAGAAAGGAGATGGTTAGTTCATTCCAAATGTCCCGATGGGTCAATTTGAAGGTGAGATGCCGGAGGGGCAGGTGCATTGTGTGCACAATTTCTTTCTTATATCAAGATGAGATGCCAGAAGGACATCTCAAAGATCTTTATATATTTCAACTGAAGTGCCTGAGGGGCTTAATATATTTCAAGTGAGATGCCAGAGGGACATACATAAGAGATGTAACCAGCGCTGGTATTACAAGATAACTGCATTGCTATTATTTATTATCAAGTTTTTTTTCTTTTCGTTTCCCCTCCTGACAGGAAGGGAAGCAGAGGAATAAAAGAGAGTAGCATCGTGTTGACAGTGTCCTTCCATAGGAAGGTACTCACTGATTCAACAGATGGATGTTTTTATCCCCATCTCATTTTTTTTATTTCCCAACAGGGAAGGTAGGAAAGTAAGGATAAAAATACCACTGCGTCGGCAAGGTCTCTCCGTAGGAGGATACTCATTGCCTAACAATGGATGATATCTGTCTGATCTATGTCGTACCGTAGAGTTGATGCGGGTTAAATTTTTGCATATCATGAGGTGTGGGGGTGAGGAGCCGTTGCCGCTCATCGGGAAGCGTCGCTGGGTCGCCGGCAGACATTTCCTGCACAATTTTGTCGAATCTACGTTGTACCTTTGAGTTGAGCAAAGCTCTCCTGGTGCGGTCTGATTCTTGCTTAGCATGCAGTTTAGGGGTAAGCCGTTGATGTGGCTTCTCAGCAAGTGCGGCTGAGTTGCCACAGACTTCAACCCGCTCTGATTCGTAATTGTTATCTATCTTTCCCCAATTTTCTCACGCAGGGAGAGTAGAAAAGTGAAAGAAAAATTCCATTGGGTCGGCAAGGTCTCTCCATAGGAAAATACTCATTGCCTCAACAATAGATTATATCTGCTTAATCTACGTCGCACCGTAATGTTGAGCAAAGCTCTCATCCTGGTGCGGGTGCGATTTTCGAATATCATGGGGTGTGGTGGTGAATGCTGGCACCGTACCACATAAGAATAATAAAAATGAAGAGTAAAAATGTATGGTATTCCTCCAAGTCTTCACCGCCACATCAAGTTGAGCAAGCCCTCTTCTTGGGCGGTGTCGATTTTCAGAATACCATAGTCCCTGCATCTGCTTGCCCCGTTAAGACAACAGACGGCCTCGTAGGCCAGCAGGATGTGTGAAAGCGAGTGCAGTTACGGGCTCACACCCAGTACCAGTGGCCCTGGCGTGGGTTTAGGGGTGGATGAGAGTCGCCGTAACACCTCTCACCCGGTTGGACAGCTCCTGGTAAATCGTGTTGTTCTCAGGCTAAACGAGTCACGTGACACAGTGCTTGTCAAGGGCGTTTTTGCACATTCACGGATTCAGAGCCAACTACTGCAGCCGGTGTGTCGTTCCATACCCTCGAGATTGCGACCGAGAAAAAGTGTTGCGCTATAGTGGCAGCGAAACTTTTTTCCACATGTTTCGCCGCGTTTTTGCGGGTACAAATGTTGTGGTCCCTGTCAACGAGGCCAACAGGACTCACGTTGTTGAATCCCTTCAGGTATTTGAAAGTTTTAATGAGCTGGCCCCTCAGCCTTTGTTGCTCAAATGTGATGAGGCCAAACTCTTGCAGCCTATCCTCGTAGCTGCGGGATGAGCTTAGTTCCAAAATGCTGGATTCGTTCCAGTTTGGCTATGTCCCCCCTCATGTGTGGAGACTAGAATTGGATTGCATGCTCCAGGTGAAGACGGATGAGGGACGTGTACAACGGCAATACAATGTCCTTCGTTTTGCAGAGGAAGTTACGGAAGATGTAACCAAGGTTACTGTTAGCTATCTTGTAACTTTATACGACCTTTGCGTTCCATTTTATATCTTTCGAGATAAGGACACCCAAGTCTCTCTGCTGCTCAACAGTTGCAAGATCGCTTCCTGCTTGCGACACCCCATGTGCATAACTGTACATTTTACACAATTGAAGGGCATCTGCCACGCTTCCGACCATTGGACGAGTTTTTCGAGATTTTGTTGAATCTCAACTCTGTCTCCCTCCCTCCATGCTGCATGGCAGAGCTTTGTGTCGTCGGCAAATTTCAATACCTTGGACAGGAGCACCACATCCATGTCGTTTACATAGATGAGGAAGATGATAGGACACAGGACACTGCCCTGGGGCACCCCAGAGGTAACAGGGGCCCACCCGGACGAAGCCTGACCGATGCTGACTCTTTGCTTGCGTCCTGTTAGCCTGGTGCGCAGCCAGCGAAGTACGTTGCCACCAATGCCGAGCTCAGAGACTTTGTGTAACAGTCACCTGTGCGGCATCTTGTCGAAGGCTTTTTGGAAGTCTAAGTAGATGACATCCACTGCCTTGCCGCGGCCGTACACGTTGATCACACCATTGAAGATGTCCAGCAGATTCGTCAGACAACTCACTCCTCTTACGGCGGAAGCCATGCTGAGTGTCATGAATGAGTCCGTTGTCTTCCAGATGATCAACGAGATGATTTCGTATCAATCGCTCGATGGTTTTGCACACGATCGATGTCAAGCTGATCGGTCGATAGTTGCTGGGCGATTGTCGGTCACCTTTCTTGAAGATTGCCGTGACATTGACAAATCTCCAGTCTTCGGGGACCTCGCCACTCATCATCGATAAGTTGAAGATGTGGGCTAGGGAATTTGCCAATTGTTCTCGAGTTTCCTTGAGAACTCTTGGGTGGTGTCCATCGGGACTGATCGATTTGTACATGTCCAGTTCCTCAAGCTGCTTGGCAACTTCCTCTCTTGTGAACGCAATGTCGTTGAGGGTGACTTCCCCAGCGTAAACAGTATCTCGTTCACAGCCCAGGCCCTCAACTGAGAACACTGAACAGAAGAAGCTATTCAGGACACTGGCGATGTCCTCAGGTGACGTTCTGAGGACACCATCTTCATCCATTAGCGGACCAACTGAGTCCCTAGCAATCCTCCGCTCGTTGGCGTAGCGCTAGAAATCCTTTGGGTTCTCTTTGGCGTTATCCGCAATATTTTTTTCTTTTGTGCGCTTAGAGGATCGGACTTGTCTAGTGGCTGTCCTACTCGCCAGGCGGTGTAGTTCTGCCACCTCTTCGGTGTTATCCCTCAGTCGTTACACATTTAGTTGATCGCGACGATTCAAGGTTCTTGCAACTTCGACGTTCCACCAAGGGGGCCTGATCATTTGAGCGGGATTGATTGTCCTCAAGGGTATACATCGGTCGCTTGCCTCGCAAACTCTCTCATTAAGGATATGGCAGCAGTTTTTCGATTAAGTTAAGCGCACTTAGTTGTTCTCTCATCCCCTGGAAGTCTGCTCGCCCGAAATTGGGGCGGCGTATAGCTCCCTGGGGGGCTGGACGGGGCACTTTGAGGGTGAATTTCACCGCGTTGTGGTCAGCACCTCCCAGGTTGTTGCCGACCAAGCGCTCCTCAGTTGACATGACTAGGTCCAGTATGTTGTTCCTCCGGGTTGGTTCACGAACATACTTGGTCATGCCATTATCGCCGATAAACTCCATTAGTTTATTGCCTGGGCCTGTGAAGTTAGGCTCGCCCAGTCAATATAAGGGAGATTGAAGTCGCCGAAGATGATAGTCTCGTGATTTTTGAGAGTATTTCTTCCAACTTCTTAGAGCTGGACATCTTGTTCCGCAAGGGTGTGACTGGTGTGGTACACCAATGCCTGCTTCAATGTTGCATGAGCCATTCTAATTTCTGCGTTGAATATTTCGCAAGAAACTGTGGCGAGTGTTGCTCTAAGAAATGGATGCAGTATCTCCTTTATGTACAGCACGGACCCACCCCCTCGTTTACTAAGGGTGGGTTTATCCACGCTGAACATTTTGAAGCCCTGGAGCATTATCTCTGCTGCCAGGTTTCTACTCAGGAGACCGAGTCATCGTTATGTCAATGACATCAAACAAGTACATGGTCGCCGGTCCCCTCAGTTCGTCGAACTTAAGAGCATATGACTGCGCGTTACAGAAGAAGACCTTAAGACGATGCGTGTCTCGACCTTCGACATCTTCATCGTTGGTGGGGGGGGGGTCTCGACCTGGCGGCTGTGGAGCAGGATCTTGACCATCCCTAGAATCGCCTTCATGTGAGCCCAGTAACGCATCTACCGCGTCCGCAGCTTCTTCCTCTTGGAGCGACTGATCGACGGTCATCGCTCCCATCCGGGAATCTGCTGCGGGCACGGAACCCTCTAGGTAGGGTTTGCGGCCAAAACTGGACCATTTAAAGCACGATGGACCCCTAACTTTTGGGCATAGTATTTCTTAGCGCTTAGATGGAGCAGTCGGCCAAGTCGGGCATTTCCTATATCATACAGGTGTAGGCCATCTCTTAGGAACAGATCGGACCTCTCCCGAAAGTCATCAAACAAGTTGATGAAAGATACTCCATCGGACTTGCAAATGGTCTCGAGGGCTTGATTTGTATAGGTTAACTTACTATACAGTTCGTCATCATCATTCATTAGCGGTAAGATGGATGTGATGGCCACTCGATCCGTTTTTGCCTTGAGGTTAGAAATCAGCTGCCTATACTTGGCTAGCAGATCTTCCGACCTTGTCCTTTTGAGATCATGGGTGTCTACATGGCAGATGATGAGTGTCTCATGGCTGGAAACTACAACCTCTGCAAGGGCACCTCTGATCTCCTCAATCGTGGCACCTGGTTTGCAAATAACCCGCCTCTTTGCCTTACACCTATGAGCAAATTCAACCGTCTGGTGTCGGACGATAGTCACCTAGGACAAGTGTCTTATTTTCGCCGTCCAGGTCCGTGAACTGCTCAAAAGTGTTTCGTGTTGGTATCACATACGCGGACCGGTTCACGAAGGTCAATCGGTTCTGGACCTACTGAAATGCATCCTAATCTACACCGCCCCGTCGAGGTTGGGTGCGGTTTTGATCCGCGGATGTCTTGGTCCGAGGTATCGGCTTAGTCCCGGTTTTCAGTTTCCGGGCAGACGATGACCTCTTGGCCTGACGGGAAGCAGGTACCCCGAGTTGCGAGCTCATATCCAGCACCGGCAGCCCTGATATGGGTTTAGGGGTGGATGCGTGCTGCTGTTGCATACTCTTACCCAGTACGTCACGGTAGGAAGTCATAGCAAAACCAACACGACTCCCCCGCGATCGAACTGGGTCTCTTCGGTCAATCCACTCCCGGGATGCCTCCTCGTCCAGCTATAAAGCATGGTCTACCAATTCGTTAACTTTTACTTTTCTCATCTGTTCCGCCAGGCCCTTACTAGCCTTTTCCATATCAGAACGTAAATTTCTACTGAGGTCTGCAGCGAAACTCTCTAGATCACGCTTACTAACAAGGTCTTCTTGGGCCTTACGTCCTGCCGATCTCCTCTCTCATCTCCACATACTTATTGGCGACAGTGCGCAGCTGTTCCTCGAGGACTAAGACCTTCCCCGCAAGGATCCCGTCCTCTCCGTCATCGTCACTCCGCCGTAGGCCCTGGAAGGTCACCAGGACCTGGTCGAGCCTGCCATCCAGCTCACAGAACCGGCAGACGAGGTTTCCCGCGAGATCCATGAAGACGCTTCTGCTCATCCTGGCGAAGCAGACCGAGCAGTCCGCCAGAGTAGGAAGCATCCTCAGACGTCGTCCGGGGGAATCTTCACCCTCTTTTTCACAAGCGCGGTTCATTACTCGCTTGGCTTACTTTTCGCACCCACACTATTATTATGTTTAATAAATTAGACCACTAGTTTCATCACTTTGAATTATAATTCAACACAGAACTAAAGTTTTTACACTTCATGCCCAAAAAGTCTGTAAAGAGAAACACGATATGGTCTGTAAAGAGAAACACGATATGGTCAGTAGCTGTTCAGCACAGGGCGTATACGAACGTCGGAATTAATGATGGAAACGCACTTTGAACAGAGCACTTTGCGGTCGATTGGGAATAAATATGGTGGTATTTGGGTGAGTTGAAAAAAGATGTCGTGTACCAAGAAAAGAGTGTAGAAGGAAATCAATTTTTGCATTGAGAGTCAGAATATATCACAATCATAACGTGTTAACTCTTATGTTTAAAAACATTTACTTTCCTCAGGTGATGGTGCTCATCACCGGGTCTCACAAGGCATACGCCCTCCACATGGCAATCGAACAGGGCATCAACCACATGTGGACGGTGTCCGCCTTCCAGCAGCACCCTCGCACCCTCATGCTGTGTGACGAGGACGCTACCATGGAGCTCAAGGTCAAGACTGTCAAGTACTTCAAGGTCAGTACTGGGCATCAAGGTCATATGGCTTACATACAGATACAGACACTAGGCCGCATCCCCCCAGAAAAGGGGGTGGCCGACAGCAAGGCGCACCTCACACCTTCATACGCTCACACTCAAACAACTTAGCTCTTTTGTGCTAGAGGGTCCGGCCGGTAGCCCCTCAACTTACACTGTGGGTCCGGAGTGCAGTCCGAGGAACCGTCGTCAGCAGCAGGGCCCGACAGTTTCCACTGGTTTACCCCCGCCGCGTCATAATGC
Source organism: Gammarus roeselii (assembly GCA_016164225.1). Classification (NCBI taxonomy): domain Eukaryota; kingdom Metazoa; phylum Arthropoda; class Malacostraca; order Amphipoda; family Gammaridae; genus Gammarus; species Gammarus roeselii. Next base: position 11,684 of record SDVV010029028.1, read on the forward strand.
CCCCCACCCACCCACCCACGACCATCCCGACAGCGGTATGCCAAGGGCGGGAAAGCACATCCACTCACGCCTGTTCATTGCACGCTCTCTCGCCCCCTCCACATTCATGTCTCTCCTTCCCAACGCCTGCTTCAGACCATCCATCCACCCAAACTTCGGTCTACCTCTAGGCTTGCGACCACTCGCCTCCGCA
>SDVV010029029.1:0-11876 GCA_016164225.1 Gammarus roeselii
AGGAGAGAAGAAGGTTGAATGTTTTCAAGATGAAGTGTTTGAGGAGCATGGCCGGAGTAACGCTGAGAGACCGGATCACCAACGACGTGGTTTGAATCAGAACAGGGATGGTGAAAAAGTTGGAGAACAGAGTGGATTCGCGTGTACTGAGATGGTTCGGGCACATGGAGAGGATGGATGAAGGGAGATTGGTGATAAGGGTGATGAATGCGAAGGCGAGTGGTCGCAGGCCTAGAGGTAGACTGAAGTTTAAGTGGATGGATGGTCTGAAGCAGGCGTTGAGAAGGAGAGACATGAATGTGGAGGTGGCGAGAGAGCGTGCAATGAACAGGCGTGAGTGGAGAATGGTTGTGAATGGTTGATTTTGACGCTGCTCTTATGTGCTTTCCCGCCCTTGGCATCCCGCTGTCGGGATGGTCGTGGGTGGGGGGGGCCCGGCCATTAAGACGCGGCGGGGGTAAACCAGTGAAAACTGTCGGGCCCTGCTGCTGACGACGGTTCCTCGGCGCATTCGGGACCCAGAGTGTAAGTTGAGGGGCTACCGGCCGGACCCTTTAGCACAAAAGGGCTAAGTTGTGTGAGTGTGAGCGTATGAGGTGCGCCTTGCCGACGACCACCCCCCTTTCTGGGGGATGCGGCCTAGTGTCTGTATCTGTATCTTTGAATTACTACCCAGTAGAGACTGATCCTAAATACGCAATTCGTAGCCTTCTTTAATGATAGTACGTTACAGATACTGACACTAGGCAGAAATCCTCCAGCAAGGGGAAGTGGCTGACGGCAAGGCGCACCTCACACTCTCATACACTCACACTCGCACACCTTAGCCCTTTTGCGCGAAAGAGTCCGGCCGGGAACCCCGCAGCACACCCTTCGGGTCATGAGTGCGATTCGAGGTCAGTGTCGGCAGCAGGGCCCGACAGTGTGACTGGTTTACCCCTGCCGCGTCATGATGACCGGGCCGCCCCCCTGCTCACGACCATCCCGTCTCTCAACGATATGCCTAGGGCGGGAAAGCACATCAGGGCAGCCTCAATACTCATCCATTCACAATCTTTTTCCACTCACGCCTATCCAGTGCACTTTTGATTAGCACACACAACAAACTGATAACTCTCGAGTTTCAGCGTTCATTGTTATCTCTTTGGTCCTTATACAGCGGGACAATGCAGGCACTGTGCCCCTCAATCGGTACCACGCCCGCCACAAAACAAATGTTCAGTACCCTCACCAACCATTCGACAATCGTTATTTCACTTTTTCAGGCACTCAGTTGCAACGACATCTAAACCAGGGGCTTTCCCTGCTTTCATTACCTCCACCGATTCCTGCATCTTTTCCCTAGTAATGTCCGCAGCAACTCTCTCCAAAAACCGGCATACGCGCACCACGACAAACAGCAACAATGGCAGCCTCTCTGTCATACTCGACATTCAACAATTCATCAAAATACTCGCCCCACCTTTTCCGTACACCACCACTCTTTCAAAAACTGGCCGTTTTCATCTTTCACCGTCTCTTCCATTCCGTTCTCGTCCTTTCTCACCTCACCCTCTTAACCTCTTTCCGGAACATCTTTTTGGTATCCTCAAAATTCTGGCACAACCGTCTGCCCCACCTGGCATCAGCGACCCTTTTGGCTCTCCTCACCACTCGCTTTACCTCCTTCCTTTTCTCCTTATAGTTGTCATAGACCACCACCGGGTTCGCCTGCAACCACTCCTCCAAAGCTCTTCTCTTCTGCGACACCGCCAGTTTGACCCCCTCGTTCCACCACTCGCAGCTCTTCCGTCTGCACCCGCCCACACGTTGCACACCACACACATTTCTCGAACATTTCAACAAGGCACCTCTGAATGTCTCCCATTCTTCCCCCACATCTGGCAGGTCCTGCCCTCTCATGTTGTCAAATTCCTCTCTCAACGCCCGCTGGAACTCCTCATCTCAGCTTTTCTCATTTAGCTCGCTCACTTTCACTACCTCTCTTCCTCCTCCCACTCTTTTGTTTCCTTTCCACCCATGTTCCACTCTTAATCTTCCTTCCACCAGCAGATGGTTAGACACTCCTCCAACTCTTCTCAACACCCACACATCCAATAGCCTCTCCACCACTCTCCTCGAAATCAACACAAAATTATCGGTGCTCTCTCCACCACTGCACCTTGAGCTATTCTTACCCGTGTGTACTTGTGGATATCTTGCTTCTTGTACAGGCTGTTTCCGACGACCAGCTCCTGTTCCATTCCACACATTATCCACTACTACATCTCCCACTCTTGCATTAAGGTTGCTCAGTACAAACACATTGAATTGACTTCGAAAACTCTCGATACCATTGCTTAGGTCAGTCCAAAATAGCTCCCTCTCCTCCTCACTCCTCTCGCTGCCAGGTCCGTACGCACTCATAAATACGTCTTTTTCTATGCCAAACTTTATCTTCACCCACATTAATCTCGAGGACACCTCTTTTTACCATGTAACACTACTAGTTAGTTGATCACTCAATAACAACACCACACCTTCTCGTGCCCAGCCTTCATCCGCGCCTGCCTTTCTTCCACTTACCACTCCAAACTCACACTCTCCCTTAACCTTCAACTTTGTCACACGCAGCGCCAAAACATCTAACTTCCTCCTTGCAAACATCTCACCAATTTTTCGCCTCTTTGCTTCATTTGAACTTTGGTTAATGGTACTAACAAAATCAATCAGGACTACCCCACTCAGGATACTTATTAGAAGCTTTTTCTTGTGGGTCCAAATCTTCAACAAAAATTGCAGTAACTTGTCGTTATAATGTAGAGTAGTGTAAAACTCACTACTGGGAGGCGGGTGCTGGAAGAGCAGCGTGGTGGCCTCCTGCTGTGTCTCCTGGAGCTGCCTCTGCAGCAGCAGCTGGTGCTGCTCCAACTGCTCCTGAAGCTTGGCCGTTTGCAAATCCTTGATGACAGTTTCCGCAAGGTTCACCACAAGACTCTTTGCCTCATTGAATTTATCTTGATTGGTATGCCTGTGAATGAAAAACAAATAAACAATGAAGAAGCCACCAATATACCAAGATTTATGTTCAAGTATAGTCATGTAAGCACAATTGGATTTCAGGCACAAAAGGTATCAATAAATAGTCGCAAATTAGCGATCCAAGATATGTGATTCAAAGTAGAGATGTGCCAAGATGAAAAAAAATTCCAATGCTGATACTTCAAACTTCATGATACTGATATTGCAAATACCAAAATATATGATGGTTTCACCAATATGGATATTTTTCTTGTTAATTAGATTATTTTTGCTTTGTATAAATTAAAGATAACTTAATTTGAGTATAGCTACTCATACAAGAGATGTCTGATGATAGCAATTAATTAAAATTACTTACCTAGAGAGATGAATATGCCTAAATAAGTACCAGTAGCTACATTAAATAAATCAGCCTTTTTTCAGAGTTGAAAACATTAATAAACATCAAATAGTTCGTGTTTTCTGACCAAGTCCAATCAAATTACGGACATGATTGTTTTTTTGATAGAAAAATCCTATTCACCTATGAATACAGTTTTGCGCATGAATTTCTGGCATCCCAACTATTATGGTACAGCTTCATGACTATCAATATTCCAAACTAGCTATAACAGCAAAACAATCTACAAGATATTGGAGAAGTATGTTCATTTGTTTTCTATACTGAAATCACAGATAACACCAATACCTATAATTTGGCGCAGTGTAAATTAAAAAGATACCAAGATATGTATGTGTGCCAGCCATCAAACCTCTGCAGATGGGGGAAGACATGGCCTAATGATTATTGCAGGAGATACTGTGAAATGCTAAATCCGCTGAAGGGGAATGCAATCGGTCCTAACAATAGATTGAAAACAAGAGACAGTGTAAAACCACTAGGACTATAAACCACTGCAATACATCCTTGCTTTCTTGGTATGTCTTACTCGAGGTAAAAGTGTAGCGGCTCCAGGGCTTGCTGTCGCGGGTCCTCGGCAGGCGAGGCTGTAGCTCCTCTCAGCACCAGCAAGGCCCCAGTGAGCTCCCTGATGTAGCAAAGGTTGCTCTCAGACTCACCCAGCAGGCCCTGGCTCAGCTCACTTAGTGACACGCCGCTTACTTCTGGAAGGAAGACTTTCTCTCGCACCACCTGATACATCAAATAAAGACAAAAAAAACATTTAAAGGGGAGAGAATGCAATAAGGAAGCTAGCAACTCCAGTAAATGATATAGCTAGCTATCTAGCATTCAATCTAATTCTTACATCTGCTGACTAAGATATGACAGCTTTGGTAGGGACATAAGCTCATATGTTGTGTAATCAACCTGTATCAAATTAGTTTTGATGAAATGAGACAGGTTCATGCCCTAGGAAGCGCTTGATCCTAAGCCCATGCACAATGAATGGATTGACTGCAATCTATTTTACATATCTTAGCAGCACCTATTGCTTTTTTTCTGAAGAAAAACCATTCTCAGAGGCTCAACAAATTGGAAACTACTGTCAATGACATAAGTTCATTCAACTACTAACAGTAGTACTATTAGCAAGAAAGCAAGACAAAATATTCTCAGTACCAGATATTTTCACAAGTAAATACCTTTAGATACATGCTGATGCAAGAAGGACCAACTGTCATTGCATTGCATATCATTTGTAGATTAGACTAGAGTAATACAGCTTTCTAGCGCACTGGGAGTCAGCGTCCTTCTGGCTGGAGCACAGCCAGAGTGCAGAGCAAGACAGGAAGCACAAATGCCAGAGCGCGCCAGAACCTTATGCAGATACAGAAGCAAACCATGCTTCTGAGCTGTGTCATCCATGTCTCCCCTGACAGAACTGTAGTCAGCAATGTCGAAGAAGGATGATGCAACAGAAGGTAACAACCACATCTCACTAACAGCCAATACATGAATACACTGCTTCAAAAGCAAATTTGAGATAAAATTGATTTTATTAGCTAGTGAGTTGACGCTTACAAGGCCAACTTCAAAAAAAATTAAAATCAGTTAAAAAATTGCTGGAGCTCAGCGCAGGAGAAAATAGTGATCATTTGACCCAGCGGCCCTTTCAACCAAATTGGGAGCACCACAACCACCCCGACCAGTCACAGCAACACCACGACTGGCGGAAGCCACAGAGCCAGACGCAGCAACACCGCAACCATCGGCATCAGAACTGCGACCAGCTGCTGCAGGACCACAGTCACACTAAGTAACACTCACACCAGCTGCAACAACACCACCACCCTCTGCTGCAACACTACCAGCTGCAGCAGCACCACGACCAGCTGCAGCAGCACCACGACCAGCTGCAGCAGCACTACGACCAACTGCAGCAGCACCACGACCAGCTGCAGCAGCACCACGACCAGCTGAAGCAGCACCACGACCAGCTGCAGCAGCACCACGACCAGCTGCAGCAGCAGCAGCACCACGATCAGTTGCAGCAGAAGCACCACGACCAGCTGCAACAGCAGCAGCAGCACCACCACGACCAGCTGCAGTAGCAGCACCACGACCACCTGCAGCAGCTCCACGACCAGCAGCAGCAGCAGCACCGCGACCAGTCGCAGCAGCACCTCTACCGAAACAGTGCGGGTGACCGCCCTAGCATAACTGCCTTGACCTGCACCAGGAACCGCGGGGCCCCTCTCCCCACGCTGCCGGGCATCACAGACTACAGCCGAGCCAGCCCCACGCTCCTACCCCGCCCACAGTATGCTCCTCTTCCTGAACAACTCCTGGCGTTGGTTAAATACTATGATAAATACGCTTTCACGCCGGTCCATACTTTTCAATTTCCTTGCGTTCAACAGAATCTCACTCCTTGCACTTTCATCATAGATCTTTGCTCTGAACATTCCAATCTGTCCGTTTACTCTATGGACCTCGTGCAGGTCACATTCAGCCCCAATCAGAGGTTTCACTACACATTGAAAACCAGTTTTTACATCACCCATCGTCTCACCAAGGCCTCTTAAAATTACATTGTTTCCGGTCGAGAAAAATGATGAAAAAAATATAGAAATTGCATGTCAATTGGCCGAACGTAGCCATCAACTAGGTCCGAGGAAGAGTCAATTGTTAGTAAATAAAAATTCCCCCTGATAATCATTTCTTTGCCAGGACAAAAATTCACTCAAACGTTTAACAAGGTGTTGTTTTCCAGGTTTGCATAGAAAGAGGGCCGATACACAGCTACAATCCACAGGTTATAATCAACAAGGTGTGCGGCTACAACGTTCGGAATGTGCACCTCAATCACTCCAAACACAATGTCCTTATGCAGATACAATAACGATCCATGCTTACAAGCTGTGCCATCTGTATCACCCCTCACAGCACGATAGTCAGCAATGTCAATGAAAGACGATGCAACATCAGGCAGCAACCAAAGCTCACTGATGGCTAGAACATCAATACTCTGCTTCAAAAGCAACTCAGAGATAAAATCCACTTTATTAGCTAGGGAGTTGACATTAACATGTCCCACTTTTAAAATATTAAAATCAAGTGAAAAATTGCTGGAGTTCAGTACTGATGAAAAATTTGCTCAGGGTCTTCAATACCTTGATCTGAAGCACCACCTCCCGGACCAGACAGGACATCACCCCGACTATCCACGTCACCATCACGGTCCGACGCAGCAACACCATCAACAGCCGCAGCAGCACCCCAAACAGCTACAGCATGACCAGGTGCAGCAGCACCACTACAAGCTGGAGCACCACCACGACCAGCTGCAGCAGCATCACAACCAGCTGCAGCAGCACCACGACCAGCTGCAGCAGCACCACGACCAGCTGCAGCAGCACCACGACCAGCTGCAGTAGGACCACGACCAGCTGCAGCAGGACCACGACCAGCTGCAGCAGGACCACGACCAGCTGCAGCAGCACCACGACCAGCCGCAGCAGCACCACAACCCCCTGCAGTAACATCACAAACAGCTGCAGCAGCACCACGACCAGCAACAACAGTACCAGACTAGAAACCTCGCGGGTCACCACCCTGGCGTAGTTGCCCGGCAAAACACCCCGACCAGCGTACACTGCTTTGTCATGAGGTCAAGCATCCCCAGCACTGCAGACCACAGCTGCTGAAGCCAAGCCTCCCCCACGCTGATTTATTGTAAAATGGGAAACAAGCAAATAAGGCTACATCAAGTTATAAATAACATGGTAGTAAATTTCAGTGATTGGCCTTACTACTGCATAAAGCAATGTCCTTTTGACGACGAATGTCAAAGGTATGCAAGTATCTTTTTTTCTCAACAGGCTACTTGAATGTTGCCTTCTAACTGGTCAAAAATTATGAATTATTCAAAATTTTAGGGCTTGACTAAATGCCTCACTCATTTTGTCATAATTTTCAGGAGGAAGTTACTCATTCTAAACACACAGGATGAATTGAAAGGTGCATCAACATTAAGTGAAACAAAACAAAGGTTTCTTGCTGTAATAGGAGACAAGATACTACACTGTTGTTAAATTGGCCAAGCGCAACCCAAAAGGATTCGATGCAAATGTGAACTCAAGATGTTTTGTTTGTGACAGCAATGGTCCTCTACAAAATAGTGCAGGCGATCTAAAATTATCCAATGCAGACATGTCTATGAAATTCAACAAATACTTCATCACAATCTTCACAGATGAAAATATGAATATCGTTCCAAAAGTCAATCAGCATAAAGAAAAGCAACCATTGATAAAGTTCACCATCTTGTTGGTGAAGTAGAGGAACTTGGCCAACTAAATATTTACAAATCTACTGGACCAGATGACCTGCATCCAAAAATGTTAGGGAACCTCTCTGAAATCATTAGTGGTCCATTGATGGAGGTCTGTAACAGGTCTAGGACTACTGAATTATTGTAGAAAATTGTGAAAAGCAGCAAACATCACAGCCATTATCAAGAAAGGTAGTAGGCAAAAGTCAGGAAAGTCAGGAAACCTCCCAAGGTTATTGCCATCGGCAGCAACAGGTGCTGCCACTGGTCGGGGAGGACCTTGGCCAAGGTTACTGTCAGTTTGCCATGACAAACGCTCATGAGCAAACATGTTTCCATTCCTTTGGTTCACCAACAATGGAGCAGATGGAGGAGACTCAAGGCGTTCAGTAAACAAGGTATCAATTTTGGAAGGACGCTTATGAGGCATTAGGCCAAGTCGCTCTTTTGTTTATGGAATGTTCTCCCACTTAGTGACCATATCTTTTCCATTGCATTGTACCCTTACAAAGCTTTGAATCAAATAATTTGTTATTCATCAGTGTAATTTCATTTCCAATACATTTTTTTCTGATTGAATATAGTAACATTGTAAGTTATCAAGTAGCTACAGATAAAAACCTGCTCAATTGCCCACCCCCTTATAATAACTCATTGAAATATTTTTATCCTGTGCATATGCAACCTGTCATGTCAACAATGAAAAAAAAAAAATGGTTTCTGTGACAAACATTGCATGGGTAAATGTAATATACAATCCCTTGCTGGACAACTTTTACTCTCCGTTTGTGTGAACAGTAAATTAGCAAGATTGACAGTTGACCTAGCTTACTTCAGTTTTTTTTAATAAATAACCAATCCTTGTAACATCCCTACCCTTACTTATACATTCATATTAAGTAGCTATATTCAAGATGAAGATTTGGTGCACCATCAGTGTATTGTGATACTTCTGTAATTTTTCCACCAGACAGTATACCAAAATGAAATTAAAATCCTGTAAATAATATTAACTTTTACTTGCAATCTATGGATACTATAGGTCCAATGATGCTATTATCCCACCAACCTGCAGTGTCAAGGCTGTCGGGGGCGGCTCCAGCATAGTCATCCTGGTGGCGTGAGTTGACGGTGGCGGCATACTCATTAGAGGAACTGGCAACTGTTGTTGTTGTAGCTGACCACTAGGGTCCAAGGCTTGAAACCTCCCAAGGTTATTGCCATCAGCAGCAACAGGTGCTGCCACTGGTCGGGGAGGACCTTGGCCAAGGTTACTGTCAGTTTGCCATGACAAACGCTCATGAGCAAACATGTTTCCATTCCTTTGGTTCACCAACAATGGAGCAGATGGAGGAGACTCAAGGCGTTCAGTAAACAAGGTATCAATTTTGGAAGGACGCTTATGAGGCATTAGGCCAAGTCGTTCTGAGACTGGACGTTTCCTCCCTCTACCATCTTCCAACGTATCATTGTTGTTGTTATTATTATTATTCCACTTGGAACGGGCTCCCGTTGTAAGTGCTCCCCCATTAGGTTGATCAAACCTGGAGAAGGCACCTCTGTTGTTTTTACCTCGTCTGTTTGACCGGCCACCACCGCCGCCAGAATTATTTCCTGAAAATTGCTGGCCGTGCCTTTTCTTGGTCTGGCTATGCTCCAGTATGATGTGCATTATGCGACCCACAGCAACTGAGGAGGAGCACACAAAAGGGTCAACACATACTGCCTAATTGCACTAATCAACAGCATTACAAACAGCCAAACGAGGTACTGCATAAAAGTGATTTATTGAGCTATTTCCGAGATCAGATAGAACAGAGTGCAAGAAGTAGCATATAAAGAACACATCAATTTAGAAGTAATTCTCAGCAACAAAACAGTGATTTAATTAGAGTGATCCGATTTAGAAGTTGGCAGAATCCATGTCCTGCAGGACTAGCCTTTGAATATTCAAGTTGTGCACAAGTACCCCAACAGGGCAGAGTGTCTTCTAAGGTGCAAGTGCCAGGCAGATAGGGGTGCCTTCACTGATTCTTTCTGCATGGGGGGAGAGCTTAACTGTTGCTAGGGGGAACTACATGCACTCCGTCAGTCCTGAGCATCTTGCCATTATTTTGTCAGATTTAATGTGTTGTTGAATTTCCTTCATACTTTTTGGTTAGCAAATTACTGTGGTTAATGTTTCATGTTTTCTCTTCAGTTAACTCCCCAATTAAGTAGCGGTGCAGTTACTGTCTGGAATCAGTCTATTTTAGCAGGACTTGTAACTAATTTTTTATAGAATAATCCTAAGAAGTTGCCTTATTATTGAAAAGTTTACATTATTGAAGTAAACTGGTTTGGTCTGTGGTGATTTTGGTGGACAGTCTGTTATGATTTTGGAATGTCCTTGTTCAGGAGCACTGCAATCTTAACCATGTGAACTATTGTGGTTATGTTTTGTGGGAGCTTTCTAAGCGGAGTTTAACACACGGTGGAACCATTTTGGGATGCCTTTAGATTCCTTGCTGTGGAGCTCACCGCAGCATAACTACCACCTAACCACCGTGATTGAGACTGGCTTATGATAACTTCTTGCTGCCTCATTAGCAATGTGTACTTGCAATGCTGTGCATTGCCTTATGTTAACTTGATCCACCATTTCATTTGTTGTTAAATAAGAGATATAAATTTAGGAGTAACTTTTATGAACACAGCATCATATTGTAGTAAAGACTAATAAATAAATAAAGGTAAAAGTAGAAGAAAAACACAACCGAAAGACTGCTTTGCAGTTTGAGCAATCCGGAGTGACTAAACGGGCAGGCAGGAGGCCATCAATAGGTATGGGCAACTACTTGTCTGATTACCCCGGTTGACTATTCAATTAATCATATTTAATATGATACCTTGTTTCTGTACATTGAAAGTTTATTGTTGGATTATTTATATTGTCTTATATGTTTGTTACAAGGTTAAGGGGTTCAAGCAAAAGGCCTCTCAGTGTTCAAACCATGTTATCTTGGCCTAAATATTAAATATTGTTTTTAAAGGCGACTAACGGGGCGGAGCAAAGGGGCTAGGAATCCCATTCTCGGTAGAACCTTTCCTCACAGACGGCAAGATAAGCGAGAGGAGGAGAGGCACACGCCTCTTCAAACCCTATTGTTAGGGTCGCTGAATGTGCGTGGCTGTAGTACGAATGATGTAGAGAGGAGGGAGATAGTTGAGATGTTTGTGAGGAGGAAGTTTGATGTGTTGGTGCTGAGTGAGACGAAGTTCAATGGTAAGGGCAAATGTGAGTTTGGTGTGGCAAGTGGAAGGAAGTCTAGTGTGGAGGAAGGTAGAGCACAAGAAAGTGTGGTCTTGATATTGATTGATCGGTTGGCTAGTAGAGCTACCGAATGAAAAGAGGTGTCCTCAAGATTGATGTGGGTGAAAGTTAAGTTAGGCGTAGAAAGATGGGCATTTGTGAGTGCTTACGGACCTGGCATCGAGAGGAGTGAAGAGGAGAGGGAGCAATTCTGGACTGACCTGAGTGTCTGTATAGTTGTGGAGGTCATTTCAATGTAGTTGTACTGGGAAGAAGAGACATGAATGTGGAGGTGGCGAGAGAGCGTGCAATGAACAGGCGTGAGTGGAGAATGGTTGTGAATGGTTGTGAATGGTTGATTTCGACACTGCTCTGATGTGCTTTCCCGCTCTTGGCATCCCGCTGTTGGGATGGTCGTGGGTGGGGGGGACCCGGCCATTATGACGCGGCGGGGGTAAACCAGTGAAAACTGTCGGGCCCTGCTGCTGACGACGGTTCCTCGGTGCAGTCGGGACCCAGAGTGTAAGTTGAGGGGCTACTGGGACCCTTTAGCACAAAAGGGCTAAGTTGTGTGAGTGTGAGCGCGTGAGGTGAGCCTTGCCGTCGGCCACCCCCCTTTCTGGGGGACGCGGACTGGTGTCTGTATCTGTATGTACTGGGTGACCTTAATGCAAGAGTTGGAGGTGTAGTGGTGGAGAATGTGATAAGGTTTGGTGTACCTGGTAGAAATGACAGTGGAGAACCTGATAGGTCTGTGTATGGAGCAGGAGTTGGTGGTTGGGAACTGTTTGTTCAAGAAGCGAGATATTCACAAGTACACATGGGTAAGGATCGCCCATGGTTTCTCA
>SDVV010029030.1:0-11875 GCA_016164225.1 Gammarus roeselii
AGGCGTGAGTGGAGAATGGTTGTGAATGGTTGATTTTGACGCTGCTCTGATGTGCTTTTCCGCCCTTGGCATCCCGCTGTCGGGATGATCGTGGGTGGGGTGGGCCCGGCCATTATGACGCGGCGGAGGTAAACCAGTGAAAACTGTCGGGTCTTGCTGCTGACGACGGTTCCTCGGTGCATTCGGGATCCAGAGTGTAAGTTGAGGGGCTGCCGGCCGGACCCTTTAGCACAAAAGGGCTAAGTTGTGTGAGTGTGAGGGTGCGAGGTGAGCCTTGCCGTCGGCCACCCCCCTTTCTGGGGGACGCGACCTAGTGTCTGTATCTGTATATAGTTCAGGAATTGACGTGAAATAATTTTTTTGGACTATCGAAAATACAGGTAGGAGATTTGTGGGTCTATGATTTAAGGGATCATTCTCCTCCCCCTGCTTATGGATCGGTCTAATGAGGGCATGTTTGAAATTTTGAGTAAAGGCTCTTGTTGATATGGATGTGTTGATGAGTAGCTCGAGGTATGGGAGTATTATTGACAACACGTCGTTTGGGTACTGCAGCGTTCTGCCATCGTGCCCATATGACCTTGTGTTTTCGAGCGAATAAATGACGGAGACAATTTCTGCTTCGGCTGGACGGCTTTGGTGACCATGTTTCCAGCAAAGGTAGTGAATTATTTAAGAACGGTGGCTCATTTATACGTGCCGTGACTTTATTCCGTTCACTCGTTTTCTCATCATGCGTGTGTTTTCTCATATTCGTGAAGAAATCATTGAAAATTGCAGCTTTTCGTAGCTGCTTGACTCATTCGGTTGTTTGTGGAGCACGGTGTTCCCGAGGAGGTTCCAGGTTGGCTCAGGGTTATTTTTTGCATTCTTTAGTTCGGCGTGGTGTGTATCTTTCGTTGCTTTTGCTATTAACTTGCGTGCACGTGTCCGCTGCGATAGAACCTCACCTCATGACGGTATGCATGTTTCTTGCAATTGGTCTGCTGAATCCATGTTATTTAAGAAATTTATGTTGGTATCAACTTTGTGTGCTGACTGTAGATTTCTTATGTTGTCCATTTCTTGTTTGAGTTCAGGAGTTATCCATCTGATTGGTGGGTGTGTGTTTGTGAGAGAGGTGAAAACTTCGAGCGAGCGTGGGTAGAACTGAAGTAATGAGATTCTCGAGGAATATCGATGCGACCGGAGTTAGTGTATTCCTAAATGGAGAGTTCTTGGAGGAAGTTCAGGGTTGTAAGTATCTGGGCTTCCATGTGGAGAAAACTGATGAACTATTGGAAACTGAGGTGAAGTTGCGAGTGCAGGAGGAGTGTAAAATGTTGGGTGCACTGAAGAGTGTAAAGAGCTGAAGGACGTTGGGGATGAAAGTACAGCGAGGGCTGTATGAGGGCGTAGTTGTCCCAAATGGGCTCCATGGAGCTGACACTTGGGGTTGAGAGCAGAAGAGAAAAGAAGGTGGAAGGTTTTCGAGGTGAAATGTTTGGGGAGCATTGCTGGAGGGACGCTGAAAGACAGAATCAATAACGACGGGATTCGAATTAGAACTGGCATGGTGACAAAGTTAGAGATAAGAGTAGATACGCGTGTTCTGAAATGGTTCGGGCACACTGTAAGGATGGGTGAAGGGAGACGGATACAAAGCGAGATGAAGGCGATGACAAGTGGACGTAGGCCCAGAAGTATACCGAGGCTTTGGCGGATGGATGGTGTGAAGCAGGCGTTGTGAAGAAGAGACATGAATGCGGAGGTAGTGAGAGAGCGTGCAGTGAATTAGCGTGAGCGGAGAATGGTAGTGGTGGACGAATGATTTTTGACGCTGCCCTAATGTGCTTTCCCGCCCTTGGCATCTCGTTGAGAAACGGTATAGTTGCCAGGACGCGGCACGAGTAAACCAATCACTCTGTTGGACCCTGCTGCTGACACTGACCTCGGGTCGCACTTATGACCTAGAGTGCGTGTTTCGGGGTTTTCCGGTCGGACCTTTTTAGTGCAAAAGGGCAAAGTTGTGTGAGTGTACGAGAGGAGTGTGAAGTACGCCTTGCCGTCGGCCACTTCCCTTCCTGGGGGATTTGGCCTAGTGTCTGTATCTGTATTTTCCCTACGCGTGGAAAACTTACTGACCTCGCTGATCATCAATCCCAAGGCTATTTAGCCTTCATTCTCCTACCAAATTATTCAAATCAACTCACCAACATAGATGATCGATCCACCGCTATTCAACCTAGATTTACAAATAAACCCTAAAGCTACTACTCCAACCAACACGGATCGCCAAGAATTTTCGAGATTACTCGAGGAACAATGTCCAGAGAACCGCCAAATATTCACTGACGGCCCCAAAATCGCTACCCCCTCGTAAGAGGCCTCTGTTTTCTCTGCAGAGCCGCATGCACTCTTGTTAGCCATTTCAACGGCCAAAGCTGATCTCCTCCCCAAATACGTCTTATTCCTAGACAGTCTGAGTGTCTCCACTCAGCTTAAAACTCTGGCCTATGAACACCTCGCTTTACGTAAAATGCAGCACGATCGATTTTTTAATGTCCGAGGCAGACCTAGCAGTCGAATTCTGCTGGATCGCTGGTCACGTGGGGATGCAGGGAAATGATAATAATGATTATAATAATAATAATCTTTATTGAAACACTCGATGGTACAATAATGACTACAAAAAAAACAGATTTGACCAAGTATTCCTACCAATAAGTTCAAATTATACACCGAAAGAACATACATGGGTTTCAAGACAACACAAGGATGAAATAGGCGACATAGATACATAAGTTGAGTTAGTGCCAAGTGCGCCTTGATACAATCTATGTCCCTCTCCCACATGAACATGTGCATAACAAAACGCAATGTTTGAGTGGTAAAGCACATAGCCACCTGTCAGCTTACATATTCAGGGACGTATCTTAGCCTGGCATCCACATACGTACAATAGGCCCACAACATTGAAAGGCAGATAGAAGTCAAATATTCCAATTAATATCGGGATCTTCCTGCACCAGTAGGATTCTGGCCCCCCTCTCTTTTATAGGAAAAAGTTTGCATCCCTCACTATTACATGTGGCCTCCAGAAAGGAATGATTAGATTTTATAATACGCTCCTGGAGGCTGTAGGGACTTTTTCTCGCGCGTGCCTCATGACAGTCAACATCATGTGCTGCGCATACAAAACTAGCACTTGTTCTTCTCGGTACACCAACCAACATCCGGAAGTGACTCTCGTAAATTTACACCACAGTGAGTTACAGTAGATAGGGTAACAGCAAGTTTTCAAGAGCTGTGTTTTATTATTTGTCCCGCAGAAGTTGAATTTCCTGATATGCTGATTGCCAACTGCGCTTAATTTCCGAAGTTATTTGGAGATATCAGAATTGTCATTTAGAGGTCAGTGGCTAGCAAGGTTATAGTAGTTAGTACATACTTTTTCAAGGCACTTTAATAGTCATTACTTTTCAGATTTGTTTCAATATTAAAGTTTAATGACGTACTCTTGTAGCTAAGTACTCATTGGGATCACGGGATTTATCAATTATACAGTATTGATGTTCTAGAGGTAGCTATGTAAGGAAGTGGGCCTCGAGGCAATCATAAAGGGAAGTTCTAGAGGTAGCTATGTAAGGAAGTTGGCCTTGTGGCAATCATGAAGGGAGAAGTTCTAGAGGAAGCTATGAGGGAAGTTGACCTTGAGGCAATCATACAGGGAGAAGTTCTAGAGATAGCTATGTAAGGAAATTGGCCATGAAGCAATCATAAAAGGAGAAGTTCTAGAGATAGCTATGTAAGGAAGTTGGCCTTGAGGCAATCATAAAGGGAGAAGAGAAATTCACTTGAAATTTAATTTTTATTATTGAAAAGAGGAATCAAGCAATAAAAGGTAGCAATATCGGAATTTACAACCTAGATCCGGTGCCAGATGAGCAGTGTTCTCGTCCTCCAGGTTCAGCACTGCTGGATGTAGGTCCTCGGCTCACGTGGCCAGCTGCATGTCGTCAGGTGGAGCCCAAGCCTCCTGATTGGACGCAGACGTGTCTTGCTAGTCTTGTAGCTGGAAAGGTCCATTGTAAGTTCTGCTCCTATGTAAGCTTGAAACGTCACCAGATTCATATTGATCTTGAGATCTCAATTTGTAGGATTTTCAGGATGTCCAATCTTGTTTGCTGGCCTTATTGCTGCCCACAACATTGAAAGGCAGGTAGAAGTCAAATATTATTTCAATTAATATCGGGATCTTCCTGCACCAGTAGGGTTCTGGCCCATCTCTCTTTTATAAGAAAAAGCTACTCAGAAAAAGCTACTCCCCAGCTGTGGAGCTGGAAGAAAATGTATAGCACTTAATATTAACCATCACGGGTAAACAAGCGCCAAATTTGTAACATTCTGCTTGCCACCGCTTATTTGCTGCTCGTTGATTATTTACTTTAAATGAAGGAAAGGTTTTATCATACGTGTAGGCTGGAAGGCGATCAGCTTTATCTTTAGTTCGCATGTTTTTAGAATTTAGTTTTTGACTTTAAGTAAATGTGTTCAATTTTATATCATGAACAAAGGTTTGATTGTAAGTAATTCACTCATGAAATAGCAATGGTTGGAATCTGGAATCCATTTAGTTATTATAAATCACAAAAATTATTCCTTGACCACTGACAATTGCTGCGGTGCCGCAGATACTTGAACGACGCCAGAACAGTACCTCAAGTAGTTGATCAAAAAATTAATTACCTTTCATTTTTTTAATTAAAAATGGTAATTTAAATCATTTAGGAAAAGGGAGGACAGTACCGGTCAGATGGAGATTTGTGCCGTGTTTACCTACTGGCAAAGCAGACCTATTATGTTATTCTGAGTTCTACACGAGTCCTCTTGTAAGTATTTTATAGAACATCCGGAAATATTCAAGTTTTATCCAAAGTTCCGCAGCTTTTGCCTACTTCTATGTATACAACATAAAATATTTATATATTTACACGACACACATGCCGCACCACAACTGTCACTTTATACAATTAATTAGGCTGCGGATTTGGTTTGCAATTTAATAGAGGAACTTGAAAAGCTGTTGGTAAACATGATATTTTGGACAATACTGAACCTTGAAGTTATAGCCAAAGCTGGTAGCTATCCATTCTGTTTGATGATGGCTCAAATGCTCGAGTGGTCAGCTCTTGCCATGCTTTGCGCCTGGTAAATGTTGGCCTAGCCTAGATGAAACATAGATCATATAAGAACCTTGCCACCAACAACAAGTTAATATTCTATAGTACGATGTTGGGTTAGTAATTTTACACATTTGATAGTAATACCCAAAAATAGCAGTGAATTGATTGATGCTTACCCGTTTTAACTCGGCTCCAGTTATGGATGACAACACCAGCGTGGGTGTTGTCAACAGCCTTCTGGGTTAAGCTCCTTTTCAAATTTTAAATCTATATTCGTACTCATATGGCTGTAGTTGCTTGTTCCAACAGGTTAGTCTCCATGGTACGGTCTCCTTTGTTCTGGCACTAAAACAATTTACGTTGTAATTTCATGACACTTGTAGGCAAAACTGTCCTCTACAGTCACACCGGTTGTTTGTTACTCAGTGACCTAAGTAGGCAAAACTGTCCTCTACAGTCACACCGGTTGTTTTTTATTCAGTGACCAAGTAGGCAAAACTGTCCTCTACAGTCACACCGGTCGTTTGTTATTCAGTGACCTAAGTAGGCAAAACTGTCCTCTACAGTCACACTGGTTGTTTGTTATTCAGTGACCTAAATAGGGAAAACTGTCTTCTACAGTCACACCGGTTGTTTGTTACTCAGTGACCTAAGTAGGAAAAACTGTCCTCTACAGTCACACCGGTTGTTTGTTACTCAGTGACCTAAGTAGGGAAAACTGTCTTCTACAGTCACACCAGTTGTTTGTTACTCAGTGACCTAAGTAGGGAAAACTGTCCTCTACAGTCACACCGGTTGTTTGTTACTCAGTGACCTAAGTAGGGAAAACTGTCCTCTACAGTCACACCAGTTGTTTGTTACTCAGTGACCTAAGTAGGGAAAACTGTCCTCTACAGTCACACCGGTTGTTTGTTATTCAGTGACCTAGGTAGGGGAAACTGTCCTGTTCAGTCACACCGGTTGTTTGTTATTCAGTGACCTAGGTAGGGGAAACTGTCCTGTTCAGTCACACCGGTTGTTTGTTATTCAGTGACCTAAGTAGGGAAAACTGTACACGTATATAACCGAGTACCATTTAACACATTATTCATTCGGAACTGGAGCCTTTGCATGGTGCGCGGATTTACTAGCATACAAACACATTTGCTAGTATTGCACTCAACATCTAGTGTTGCGGCCTTCGTCTCGCATATGTATGGCACAATTTGAAGAGCATCTACATAAAGAGCCAGTAGGAATACATCGTCTGCGCTTAGCTAAGTGCGTTAATACAGCAGTCGCCAATATGACACCCAAACACGCTTAGAGCTAGACGCTCGTGTAGGCTGTCTTCATACACATTGACCAGAAGGGTCGAGAGAAGGCCTCCCGGCCTTATTTCATGGGTTGTTTGATACTGCTTTGATGTTGAACATCCCCAGCGTACTGCACCTTGTTGTTGGTACCAGTATTTTAGTAATTTTACGTGGCTCACAGGCGCTCCTCTTTCAATTAGTGTTTTGAATAGTGTCCTATGATTAAAGTGGTTAAATGCTTTTTTGTCATCTAGAAAACAAAGGTACAGTGGCGAGCCGCTACTGACAAAGTAACTAATAGTTTGCTTTAAGGGGGAAAATAGCCATTTACATTCCATGTTGAAGCTTAAAGCCCATGGTTTGATGTTGTTTGGAGACATTCGCCAATGCTGTCGCACATTTTGTCGTTTATATAATAGGTTTCACAACTATATCCATTAGTAACTTTGTTAGGTAGTTAGACTTAAGGCAGCCAGTGAAAAAAATAGAGACAATATGAAGGAAAGGAACAAGACCATTCGTAAAGATTTCTGCTGATATACTCTCCTTCCCTACAGCTTTTACATTTTTTAATCTCAAAACCGCTGATTCAAGCTCTCACTTATTGACTTCATCCTCCTTATTATTGGTTTACCGATTAAGCGCCTCAATCGTTGTTGACACTTCAATATATCATCAAAGTGGTCGAGCCACATCTCGGCAATATTTCCCTCCCCTGCTATAGCATTCACACATTGAGAAACCGAGCTGTTTTCGGATTTAGATTTTTCATCGCTTTCCATAAATCAATCATCCGCCCAGTAATCATTTGCTCATACAAAGTAGTTGCGCGTAATTTGTCCCCATGTTTCTTGCAGAATCGAAGTGCGTATCTGCAGGCGTTATTCGTTCTGTTTTTTTCTCTCTGTAGGGGCCATTTCGCGGTTTCCCAGCATTTCGCCATTGCATATCGGCCGCTAAGCTTTCGTCATGCAAGACAGCCATGTGCCTGGCCCCGCCCGGGACTCTGTGCATTCCACGCGAAGTTTTTAATCCAAACCCTTCTCTCGCAGACACCAGAACTGCGTTGCATATACACCCGTAGAGCTCATCTAATTTATCCATATCAGCATTTGCATGTATTTTAATCAACTCTGCTGGCAGAACAGTCAGCTTATTGATAACAATTGGACAAATCATTTATGTATTTGCGGGGGTCTTTGAACGGCTTGTTTATGGATTGAGTTGCTGCATCCGCTCCTGCCAGTATAGGGAGCGCACGTAAAGAGAGCTCTGCATGGAGCGGCAAGTGGTCTAACAATGGCGTATACTCCCTTACATAAACACGCCTGACATTCTTGGCCATTGCTGGGGTAGGAGCAAAATGATCGAGCCATTTAACTGATCTCCGTTGTGATTAACATGAGTATGCGTGTCCTGTGGCAGCAGTGCAACATCTACAAAGCCTAGTTCATTGTTCGCCAGAAGTATCTGCCGTTCGCTAAATGTTCTGCTGCCTGGGGGGCAGTTGAAGTCCCTCATAACACAAACATGATTGTAATTTGATCCTCTTAATACTGCATTTAGTTTCCCATTATACGCTAAGACTAGCTCTTTATTATGATGAGCTGCATAAGGCAAATACAGATAACCCAAACATCCTAATATCTTTGCACTGTTCTATTTTTGCATACAGACCAACCCTATTAGACTATAAGAAAGTCAATCCACCATACGGACGTCCTCTAAGCATACTTTCCTCTGAGTTTATTGACGAGATGGAAAAAATATGGAAGCAATGAGCTTGTGGGCTCCCCTTTAAGCTGATGTCTACCCGCCAAGGACAATTTATTGCCATACATTACCAAGATTGGTTCCCTATCATCAACTCTTAACTAACATACCGATGGAATGAAATGTGGCAACAGAGCGGACAGAAAATGCTTTAAATTAAACCCTTGGTTGGTGAATGAGAAACAAAGTGGTTGCTGTTGTTGCTCAATCTCAACTCCCCCTGCGATGAAGGAGCCACAGCCAACGCACAGCCATAAAATCGAGAACCCACCGACATGGGTGTAATAGCCAAGGCACACGTCGGTCAAATTCATGGGGCTTCGGGATAAAGAGGCTCGAGTCTCAATCATTTCCAGGCTTTCCTAGTTCAACGGGTCGTAGCGAGCACGTCTTTTCGAGATTGGTATGGAGAGACTTACGACCGACGCGGACTCTGAACCACCGTCTCATTTGACTCCGGCTGAACGATATAACATGGTGGCGATCGGACCGAGTGTGATCTTGAAATTTCGATGTGTACTTTATGATTTTTCGTCGGTGGTTCAGAAAACCATAAATTGATTTGTATAGGAAAGTAAAAGTACAATGATGATAATACTGAGGCAAATGTCGAAAAACATCTCAGCGTGCATTCATGTAAATCACTGCTTTCTATCCACCTACTGGCTTGATCTGTCTTCGCTGTTTTAAAATTCAACCGTTTTATGTTACACGCTTCCTGATGTGGCCAGTACGGATCACTGCGTCATAAAAGATGCTCTAATGTTGAGAGAGTTGATTCCGCGAAGTTGAAGCGATTGACTGAAATTTTGTGAATCAGACGACAGTGGATCGATTCTTTGTTGAATTTGATACCCTTCTGTCACACATTCCTGCGCTACAGCGGCAACGTTACTACCATAAAATTGATTACTTCTGCAAGGATTTCACCGTCTGAAGCAGAAGTCCAATTTCAGTGAGTGATGTTGCCACTGGCCATAATCCCTTCCACCTTCCTGAAACACATAGATAGACCTTACTAAAACTTGAATGATGGTTCTTGGCAGGTTCTGCAGAAACTGTGTGCAGCAGTCGGGATGACCCAGTCATTTTATTCAAGCAAACTCAATCATGTCTCTAGGTGGACTAAACTACGTACATATCCTCTCCTACACCTGCCTCACATGTTAGGCCATGTCCTGCCTAGGCGGCTCATCTGTTTTCAGGATCTCGTTCCGTTCAGAATCGCATAACCTGGGGAAGCAAAAATACAGCTTTTTAAATCATATTGTTACCCAATTTACTGCAATGCACTGTGGAGGATTTCTGCCAATACAATATGAGAAAGTTGACAGCGAGCTATAATGACACCTGTCGTCGACCAATGCAGGTCCTACGCTCGACGTCCGCGAGCCGAGTATTTGCAAAGAACGCATCGGATCACATTAAGGTACTTTTTCGTAAAGCGACACACAGCCTCATGACTTGAGTAATGGTCTCTAACGCTAAAATCCTCATTGCAACCTGCATTAGCGATGCGCTCGCTGGGTCGTCAATGTTACGACGTTGGAGGGAAATACTGCAAACACTAGAAGGAAGATAATGTGTGTCCTGTACGTATAAATGTGTTATTTCTAATGTGCTCTCTGATACGAGTAGTTTGCCTTATCCTGGCGGGTGTTTTCTAATATATGTAAGAAAAAAGTCAGTGGATCAATGTATTCATATACCTTTGATGGCTTTGAACAAAGCTATTTTTATTTTCAATATTATTGTTATGAAAAACATCGTTGTGTCATAATTATTATTGTTATTATAATTATTATTTCTATTATTATTATTATCATTACTATTATTAATATTATTATTATTATTATTGTTATCTTACTCGTCCTAATAGATATAGCAATTAATTTTCAAATATCTACAGCGCTGTATTTTCTCCACGTGAACTGACTAAATTAGTTGAAATTGTAATAATGAAGCTGTAAAATAAGGATCAGACAAGCATGTTTGAATTTGGCAGGCCTACATTAGACGGAGAACCTTTTGGTCACCCATCATGTTCAGGTTTTCTAGCTAGAATTCGTTGAAATTGCTATATTGAAGCTGGTAAAAGAGTGCATTGAACGAAAACTGTTTCATTGCACTCCTAGGTGGAAGAATCGTTTAGTCACCCATCGTGTTGCTTTCTAGCTCAAATTGGTAATAGGAAATGTAAGTAACTTTTTTTTCACATCCTACTTGAGATTATTGAATGTTTTAAATACACATTTTTGTTGAGGCGCGGAATCGTACCGTGTCTAGGGGGTGCCGTGTCTAGGGGATGACGTATCTAGGGGATGCCGTGTCTAGGGAACACCGTGTCTAGGGGATGCCGTATCTAGAGGATGTCGTGACTAGGGGAGGCCGTGTCTAGGGAATGCCGTGTCTAAGGGGATGCCGCGTCTAAGGGATGCCGTGTCTAGGGGATGCCGTGTCTAGGGGATGCCATGTCTGGGGGATGCCATGTCTAGGGAATGCTGCGTTAGCTGAAACTAGTAAGTTCAATAGGACATTTTTAAGGTCTCTGCGGGGTCAAAAATATTAACCAATCCCCAACATTATTGACAGTTAACTTTTCGTCTCAGCGACATTTCACGATTCGCTGTGCGGCGGGTTACGTCATCACATTATGCCAAGCTTGAAAAATGATCGTCTGACAGCTTTGAATGTGTTTCGTGGCGAACAAATGCCAAGCATGCCGTAAATTGTTCTACTGATACAGATACAGACACTAGGCCAAAACTCGAAGGATGGGGAGTGGCCGACGGCAAGGCGCGCCTCACATTTCTCTCATACACTCTTACCAAACTTATCCCTTTCGCGCTAATGGGTCCGGCCAAAAGACCTCGCAACACACACTCATGAATGCGATCCGAGGTAAGTGTCAGCAGCAGACCCCCCCCCCCCCCCCCCCCGCCTACGACCATCCCGTTTTTCAACGAGACGCCAAGGGTGGAAAAGCACATCAGGGCATCGTATAAAATATCCTCAATTCACAGCCATTCTCCACTCACATTGCACGCTCTCTTGCTACCTCCATGCTCAAGTCGCTCTTTCCCAACGCCTGCTTCACACCATCCATCCACCCAAACTTCAGTCTACTTCTAGGCCTACCCCCACTCACCGCCGCCTTTAACACCTTTTTCGACACTCTTCCTTCATCCGTCCTCATCATGTGCCCGAACCCCCACAGAACACGGTAATCCATTCTACCCTCCAACTTCTTCACAGGCAGAGATAGGCATCGGTACAAAAAATTGCTAAGGCGATACCGGTACTGCGGTACATCAAAATCATATAAGGCGATACCGGTACCCGATACTTTACAAATTCTCAAGGCGATACCGGTACCCGATACATGTATCGCGGTACATTACCATTATATTTTATATCGGGAATAAAAACATTCAAAATGATTAAACAATGTACTGACGTGAACATTTTTTATTTTATTGATTCAAACCACTCAGCATGTGATCAGAAAAGGAAGATTCACTCTACATTGATTTGAAATAATGAGTATATGATTAGAAGAAGAAGAAGATTTACATTGCATTTATTTTAATCACTTAGCATAAGAACAGGAAAAAAAGATTCCCATTACATTGATTTGGATCA
>SDVV010029031.1:0-11875 GCA_016164225.1 Gammarus roeselii
ATATATAGCAGTCTCTCCCAGCATTTACCCTCGAATTACTGGGTACAGAGGGAGATCCCTAACGATCTTAAGGGTTTTTAAGTAGAGCTAGGAATTCCAATCACGCGTAGCCTCTTCAGTATTTAAATCGATGAATATAGGAGCTAACGCATTGAGACCCCTATCCTACTCGGCTCGAACGGGCTTCCTGCATGTGTGGAAGAGCGGCGCTTGAAACTAAAGGGTGACATTTCGTGGGCAGAGGAAATTATCCTCTTAGCGCGGCCTTGCCTCATGATTCTGTACGGTGACCTTCCGTGGGCAGAAGTAATGATCTTCTTATAGAGGCCTTGGCCCTTGAAACTGGAAGGCGACTCTCCTGAGCGTGTAGGAGAGGATCCTCTTAGAGCGGCCTTTGCATAATTAAAACTGCATTAGTAGAGCTTTGAATGCGTCAGCTATATAACAATCAAATACTGATACATTTCTTCATTTGACATCTGTTTAAGGACTATTCAGTTAATAAAGTGTATCACCCTGATTAAAAACAAACACCTCAGCTCTTAGCTCAAAAAGCCAGGTTGAGAGCTATTGTTCGTGGTCATTATTGATAATATTACCATATGTAAGGACCTACAGCAGTGTCTCCCAAATCAGAAGGGTGGCTAATTCCCGTCCTCTTTCCCCAATCCCGGGAGCCCACCGTGGCTTGCTGGTGCTCGAACTCACATCTTTCAGCAACGGAGGCTGGCACTGCAATCGGGAGCGCTGATCACTCTGTCACGGCTGCAGCAAAAGAAAAGTGATTCACAAATAATGTGATTCATTATCGTGATAAGCCATTCCCCATCACGAAAAACATCACAGTGACCGTAAATAAAAAACTCACATGACCACAAACCCGACGAATAATTCTTAGGAATTTCTCTCAAGGTTTTCTCCAGAACTTGTTATTGTAAACAAATCTGTGAGAAAAGCAGTGTTCATGTTGCGCCAATTTATTATTGAATTGAAATTGCAATTAAATTTCAGGTTTTATGCGGTACATTATCTGGTGCGTTTCAAACAGTTAATACGATTTTTACAAACCTTTCACGTGTGCGTGAAATTATATCATAGTCCGTTGGCCGAATATCATATGAAATTACGAAATATAGCCCCATAACACGACCTTCGGATTATTGAGGAATTACTTTTATAAGGCATGAGTCGTCCTTGCCAGGTAATGGACGTCAATGAATCAGTCGTTCAGATGCATGCGTAGATCGTTGTGTCATGAACATGCAAACGATAGCATTCCAATCAATCTTTCGCTACATTTTTTCCCTTTTATAGCTTATTGACGTAATTCTTTGCATAAATAACAAGGTACACCACTGGGCGGGGATTGCAGGGACAATCCCGCTAAAGTCTGACGGGTCATGATCACCAAAAACATTGTCTCAACATTTCTACTAAAGTACTTTTAAATGTTCTTTATCAAACCTAAAGTAGCCCAGTCTGGAAGGACGTTATCTATGTATCATTGTGTCAATGTCGTAAACGGACCAGCACAGATCTACTTAAATGGGATCTTTCACCGGGCGCTGTTCCCGTCTCATGAATATAAATGACACACAAAACAGGCGAGAGCTGACGACGTCGTCTTATAGAACAGCGGCATGTACCATCAATACGCTTTGCTGCCCCCGAACATTAAGTGGTAAGTTTTCGTTTTTCATATACAACCAACTCAAGCACTCCGGTAAGATCGATGGCATGAGGAAAGGTAAAGTGATAGAACATTGGTCGGATTTTTTTTAGGTTACCAATTAACCCTCAGAGACAAGTTAATCTACTTGAAGAGACTAGCTAAGGCTCTGAGAGAAATCCTAGAAACACTGGATAAAATACTCATCGTACGTAGAGAAATACCAAGAAAACTTTAAGTGAATCACAGGTGCATTTGTAATAAATATTTAAAGTAGATGAAAAATCTAACAACGCGAGTTGTGATGGAGATTCTGCGAGTTATGATGGAGATTCGCGAGTTCCTGGAGGAATAAACCCTGGTTTGATGTTTTGAGAGCATATGCGAAGATCTTAATATAATAAAACTAGAGTTCCTGTCCTTATTGTAATTTATTTAGTGACATCCCAATTTTATCTAGATTCCATTCCAGTTGTAATAGAGCTAGAAGAAAAACAGCGGTACATAATTGGGACAAATGCTGAAAATCGATTATGCCATTGATTGCTGTTATACAAACAGGAAGGTCTTTATTGTCCTTCTGTAAGAATATCATCGAATATCTTCCATTATGAGATCTCTGTTCACTTGACCCTAATTATTTGCAGCGCTCGCCGTCTGGCACATTAAGATGGAATGGCAAATTAGTTTCAACAAACTACTCACCTGGCAGCTGAATAATTCAATAAGGAAAATTCGTGTTCCAACGTTTCCTACGTGACAGGCTGCTAAAGCGGTCTTCCTGATTAACTGCTAGACTCAATGAGGCGAGGGAAAATACATTCAACAATCCTCTCGAAAATTGTGGATGACTATTATTCAATTTCCACGGGTAGAAGCGTTGGTGTACTACAGATCGTGCATTTTGGTTTTATTTCACGCTGCAATTCTAGTTTTACCACAAGAGGCTGACTAACGTAGCAATCGACGAAAACCTCCAGATGATATTTAATGTTGGCTACTTGTAAGTTGCAACTGTTTGTGATTGCTTCTGATGCAACTGCAACTGTCGTATCAGCCAAGAGATCACTGCTGATGCGTCTCAACTTGATGGGCGTGCACTTGACATAAGCACTACATTCCTACTATGAAGAACTCATTGAAATTACAAATTTTATCCCATATGTCTTTTGATTACTTTAAATTTAGCCAAATCGAGGAAAACATATCATCAACTAACTTCAAATGGCAAATTTAGCATGACCAAAGCTTAACATAAAAAAAAATCACATTAGAACAGTCGCCCAAAATTGTACTTGGATTACAGTTTAGGAGAATCTCCGAGAAAAAGGGATGTATACTGAAGAAATTCCCTAGGCTGAAGCAACAATCCAAGACGGAACCTTAGGACTGGATACGGTACGGGCTCGGAGACGATACTTGCTCGGAGGTGGTACTTGCTCGGAGACGGTACTGACTTGGAGACGGTACTTGCTTGCATATCAAAGAGTGATGAAAGAGTTAGGAGCGCCACAAATACCGAATATTGGAACAGTTGCTCGTAAACTATGTGAATGCAAATCGCTGTAAGTTTGACAAAAGTCAGCGCTTATGTGAGTGAAAGTTAGAAAATGGGGGTAAAGAGGAGTTTCCGCTCCTGGATACTGTTAGATGAGTTTACTACAGTTTCTGATGTTTTATTGACTTTGTTTTGTGTACGGGTCTCTAGAAGGCATTTTATTTTAATCAGCTTCAAATTTCTTGTTTCCGTTTCATCAAGAAAAAACGATTGTTATAACTCTGATCCCTTTGCTCGAGCATGACCGTAGTGTGTGGATGGGTTTCTTCTCAAACCTTGTTGCGGTAAAGGGCCACGCTACGGTAGGCGTGTGAGCTTATGGAGAGAAGTGTGAAGATAGTCCTGTCGTTGGCCATCCACAGCTTCGTCTGACCAATACCATCATACACGTAGTTATAGGCATAAACGAGTTATAACGTGTTCATGACAAGTCTCATCAAAGCCTACCAGCTGTGATTAACAGCCGGACGCAATATGGCGAGGGAATACTCTTGTCTAATAATTAAACAAATATAGGAGGGTGCTTCCCAATTTGTGGATTTTTTTACCGTGTTTGTGGTTATTTCCTGTTTTAACGGAACAACGCTATCGTTGAGAAGAACGTTCAGTAGAACTAACTGTTGTTTAATTTGCTCTGAGAATGGAATTTTAATGATGTACAATTCGAGCATACGCAAAATGCTAACCATTCAGAATGATTCATCTACAGTACTCTTACCGATGGAGAAAAAAAATTATTCGGAAGTTGCTCCAAACTGAATCATGCAAATTGCCCCTTGCTACAAAATCAAAGTAAAATCGGATATATGTTTGCTAGATTTCATAGAATAAACAATCAAGTATACATAGATTTCCTGTAACAAAAATTGATTCAGTCTCTCTGACCAACGACATTTTTATTCTACAAATAATTTTCGATGCCTTCCGTATTCATAAATATTATGTTGGTTTATCTAGAGAGTCATAAATATTAGTTTGATTTTTTTTTTCCTCTATAGTTCGTTCGGGAACGGGGCTTGGGCCCAGCTTGAAAATCGTGAGCTGACTTGTTTATTGAGACTTTATTTTAGAAATACGACTTGAATAAATTCCGACATTTTGGGCACAAAAATATATATTGATTTGGAATTCACGCGTAACATTTTTTCCTTCATCGAGAAGAGTTTTTCAGAATAAAATCACCTACAATTTCAATAACATTATATTATCAGAAAATATTGTATAAACAAATAAGATTGGAAACAAGTACTTGCATACGAAAGAAACCCATCTAATTATAATCTGAATGAAGTTTTCCAGGTACTCGAGTTACCTTGAAGCGTCAAACATGGCAGAACCCAGACAATTGTAGATGCGGGTTGTCTTGTGATACTAGAGGTGCAAACTCGAGCATTCCAATTAAATACCATACCCCGTCTTAATTAATTTAATCATAATTTCATTATGATACCTCTGATCAAGCTGTCACTCCAAAGTGATTACACCCCATCGTTCCAACGAACACCGCTTAGAAAAGTTTTCACTAAAAAATTTACACGAACACTCATAACGGCGTCGCTTTATTTAACGCTGTATTGAACACCTTCAGCCACATTCTGCTGATTGTTGAACTTGAGGTTAAAGAGTTCCAATCATCCTCCAAGGGATCAGAGATATCCTGAACTCGTCAGCGAATTACTGCATCGCATCCTGCAGGACGGACGCTTCATTTCCCAATGTCTAGAAATTCTGCTCATCGCTCTCTGCTGTCATGGGCCGGTTTTTAGTTTATGAGATTTTTCGGATAAATCCAGATGCTCAGTATATCTGCGCGTGGATGATAGGAAACACAAATCAATTTGATCATTCAATGTATCTGCTAAATACGCGCACTAGCCTGAAAATACCGAGATCGTTCTGAAGATTCATTTCGATTTAGGTTATGAAAAAATAATTACGGAATATTTGTCCATATGATAAAATGACACATACTATATAAAAATACCAACGTTATATAAGTTTACACAATAACGGTCCACTGGATTGAGCGAATGCATGAGTGACACCTTTGATGGAATTGTATATTCAGGTGAATGTATTTTGGAAGTATTGAGCTACAAGCGATTTATGGTATATGGCCTTGAGAAATTGTTTTATAATGCTGTATATAGAGGAATTGGTTTCCTGCATTAAAAATATTTTTTTCCAATTCGTTAACTCACCGAATGATTATTTACGTTTACTGTAAAGACAAAACATTCATTTGTGTGGGAAGGCAAATCCGTTGTTATGCTGGAAGACAGAAATGCGTTCGACGGAGCACTGTTCCCTACGTCGCACGTCACAAGTCGTTCGGATGTAAATCTCTTTGTTCGAATTTAGGTTAGCTTTCATTGTTATGTTTCAAATGTTTATTTTAGGACCTCTCCTTTTTCTTGTTTAATATTCTTCCAACTGGTAGATATCAAGTACATTTTCTGGCTTGTAACATTAAACGTGAATTACTTGAGACAATTGAAATCACGAACAGCATTAGGTTCAGTAAGTATCGGCAGATAAACTATCCAATAAACCACTTTTCAATGGGAGGAGCTTTGACCGGCAATATATTGTTCAGATCAAATTACACAAGTATATCCGCATACACGAGAGCGCGTACCATAATATATCGGAAGAACTTTTTAATGAAAATACACTGTATGATGGAGCAACCCATTATCAAATTGATATAAGTGTGTTGCCTATGAGGAGCCCGTACGACGTCACCAAGCTCGGAGTAGTAGGGCAATCAGGATATCATTGGGACCCACATAACATGTTTCCACTGCTCACAACCAACTTATTCATGTAACAAGCGTGTTTGCTGTTCGCTTCGAAATGTTGTTAACGTGGCCTGCTTCATTTCCCGCGCTGTATAATGAGGCAATGGGGAAATTCCCTCGTCAAACATTCCCGACAAATGACCGCGGATTATTCTCTACATCAGGGAATAACTGAAAGTCGCGAACTCCATAATCGTTTCAGCGCTGGTGGTAGGCTTCGTGAGTTGTTGCTAATTGCGTTTTGCAACAAAAGTCAAAAGCAATTAATGAACTGAAACGGCCTCGGACGATCTCGCTCTCAACAGGCGTTAAAACGTAGCGTCCTTGAGGCAGCTTCGGTAAGCTGGGGCAGGGTGCTTCCCGGACGTGGAGTGGCGTAATGGAATACTGGGAATGGGAATGTGATTGATGGAAGTTCTGATTGAACGTGGAAAATACTGAGGGAGAGAGTCATAATGGAATGACGGGAATGGGAATGAGACAGTCATGTTTAAATATTGCGAATGTGACTAATGTCGATCATCGTGGAATAAGGTGGATCATCTTGGAATTATAGCGATCATCATACATTTATGTCAATCATCTTGGAATCGTGTCGATCAGTAGCTATAATGTAGCCGCATGGCAACACGTGTCCTGTCGCCGTCAGGCATGACGTGTCCTGTCGCCGAATGGCAAGACGGTTCCTGTCGCCGTATGGCATGACGTGTCCTGTCGCCGAATGGCATGACGTGTCATGTCGCCGTAATGCAAATGGTGTCCTGTGTCCGTATGAGAGGTGGTGGGGAGGGGTGAGGTGTAGGATTGACTGAGGTGTGGTGTAGAGGAATGGGTATTGGGTATTTTGTGTTGGGTATCAATTTAGTTGTTATAGATGTAGGCCTTAGGTATAACATAGTATTCGTTCACTGCATGATTTCAATTTTCCACTGCGTAGGCGTTTGGCGGTTTTAATGTAATGCATTTCATGGATTTATAGATATAGGATAAGCAAACATGATTAAATATTAAAAATTTATTAGGAGCAATCACATAGTACTTTGCATGAGGCAGAAAATGTCATTGTTCCACACACATTTTGGTAAAACGGATGTTTATATCCGAATATGTTTACGACGAATGTCTCTACTTTGCAATCATTTTTCCCTTAATCATTATTGTAGAACCTCAGGATAATATTTTTACGGGAATATTTCGACATAGATGATACGCAAAGTAAAGAAAGTACGCTGCACAGACCAATGAATGATTACTTTGAATCGGTTTTGTAATATGTAGCTATATTTTCACCGTAGATTATAGAATTAAACCCAAACGAATGGGAAAAGTAGTGTTTATTTTACTTTTAAATATAAAGTTCCAATGCCCCATTTTGATATGGTCGCTATCGCTGTTAACAATCATGTACCCGTTTATGGGATTCATGGGCATGTTGTTTCCGGCAAAGCATCCTAAATAGGTTTGTTTCATAACTGGATCGCTCATGGATATATTGTCAATTTGATTATTATCCATAATTACTGTAGATAATTGGAAAACACCCTCCTTGCCAGAATTGATTTGGATGACGCCGAGTGTATAACCTACCAGGAATAAGATCTTATTAATTTTGAAGTGGGCGCGACTTCGCAATTCACTGTTATACGTATGTATGCTCAACGATGATCTAATGTTGGTAACGCATTTTTCGTTTCGAACACGATTGCTTTGATAATGGGTTTATCGAACATATATAATATTTCAACCGCCAACCCCAACATTAACGAATTTCGCAGTGCTACACCTCTTAACATCGTCACTTAATATTGTTGTTAATATTGTTCTGGTGGGCTTTTACCATCGTTCACCCAATTTCTTAAAATTGCTTTAGGTAACCCATGTTAATTAGGAAGTTGTCTTTGTCTCAGCCTTAATTTGTATGATTTAGATATAATGTTTTAATCTGTATCAATTTCTTTCATTAATTTCGAACATCATGTAACTTTCAGAACACTGATGATGTGCTGTTGAATAGCACGAAACGTTTGTAGTTTTTATCATTGTTAGGTTTTATTGAGGAATGTTTTTTTATCACTGTCGTCCTTTTATTCATCCTATGAATACGATTTCCAAGAAATCGACCTAATACTAATATAATTCAATCAAGTTATTATATTTCGTGAGTCATTTGTTTAGAGCAAGCAATGCAGTAGGGTCGGGAACAACCTTCTTGCACCAGAATCTGCACGAGCCTACTTCGTAAATGTATTGTTCATTATCGTGTGATAGTAGAACTGTATATGGTTTTGCCAGATCCAAACGTATATTTACTCTGACATTGTCCAATAAATAACTGTAGCTCCCTGACACATCAAAGTTTAGAGGTCCCATCATATGTATACTATGACGCGTACTTGCAGCAGCGTTGGTATCTGAAATTCTTGTTTGAAGGGATTTATACAACATATTCAAGCTTTTATTGTTTAGATCAGAATTTTTCATGGATGTATATGCGTGGAGATTATTTAGTAAGCCTGTGTAACTGTTTCCTTCACACTGTACACCATTTAGGAATAGAGAGTGACTCTGAAACACGAGTTTAACATCTGCAGCGGCTGCCAATGCTGAACCATCTGCGTTTCTAACACGGATTTTAACTACTGCAGTTACCGAGCTCAAACCGAGCATTTCATTTTCGGAGCCTGGAATGTGGAATTCGATGAAAGAATCTGCAATTCTAGCATAATATAGGTTCCGTTTGAACTTAGATAGTTTATTTCAAATTTGGACTCGATACTTGATCCAAATAAATATTTCTGTTGACTGAGGGGAACACATCAATGAGTCCCATCTCGCAGTTTTCCGTCGGAGCTTTCAGCCCCGTCGTGTTGAGAAATGATCCGCCAAGCATGTTGTCTGTATAGATCCTCGCTCGAAACTTTCACTCACGGTACTTGAACTGTGGTATTTATTAGTAATACACAGGTGGATGACACGTCTTCTTCATTTTTACATTCTTTGATTTATATTATTTGATTTACTTTCTCTTTTTTCTTCCCGCCTACCTATGCTTTCTAATTAACATTTCTTGAGTGTTGCGGTTCCATGTTCTTTGGTTGATTTTCGCATATATTTTTGTTCAAAGTAGTCGTGTGCCATGTTTCTGGCCATTTCGGCTGCTGCAGGCAGTACAGATTTCTGTAGAAAGGGTATTGTCCGTCTCAAAAGACTGCATATGGTTGAGAAGAACCCGCTCCCCCTCAGGTAAGATATCGGACTTGTGAACTGATCAATATCATACACACTTTCACAGCGAGTTTTGTCACGTTTCGCGAATAAAGCTTCGTATTGTTTGTACGACGGGTAAGCATATACAACCCTCATGATTGCTAGCTGCCAAATTACATTCATTATTTCCACCATTAAATTTATATGGGTCTAGTTTTTTTCAAAATGTAATACTCATAGACTTGATCCACCATCCTTGAACGAGAAAGTTCCGCCAGCACAGTCTCGTAGATCAATGGTTATGGAATCGATATAGCTACATTGTAATTTTTATATTTGATATGTGTACGGTGAAACTAATAAAATTGATTAACGGGAGTCACGTCAAGAATTTTGAGCTGCTTGTCGCCCATGAAGCTGTGTGGAATTACATCCGAGTAAACATTTCTGTATCGTACATTTTCGTTCATACAGGATTTTTTTTCGCTTACGGGGCCTTCACCAACAATATATTTGCACCCCGTTCCACCCATTAAATCAGCCGATCACTCTCCAACAAAGTACCAATTCACTGGAGTTTCATGATATTCAAATTGTGGCACGTTTTGTAGAGTAAAGGCATTGAATTGTACGCGTTGTGTGGCTCTATCATATTAAAACATTTTTTTCACCTCAAATGACTCGTTTCCTTAGCAGGCTTTTACTCACATTGATTTCTAGTTCGGAGAAGACTTCTTCCAATGTAATGCCAGATATATTTTTGCTAGGAACAAATAAAGCGCTCTCATGGCCAGCTTGTTCGTCTTTTTCATTGTAATAAGCTAGGTAAAACTGTATGGTGTAGTGATCATCGTGTAGTGATGTAGTGAAACTCTTAGTAACAATTCGACGGAGATACCTTCTTAATTTGCTCATTCCGACTGCAATCACACTGCCATCTAAGGTTGTCAATGGATGAACAAGTGTACCTCCTTGTCCCCCAATCTCTGATGGGGAAACTGAAATCAGATGTAGTTAATCAACAACCCATGATGGAGAAATCCGATGGTCACGTCGGAGGTGGTGCAGTTTCTTCAAGTACTTATTCGGGACCCAAAGTAAAGTAAAAGTAAAATCCTCACAGGAAAAAGTTCTCAGCTTGTATAATAACCTTACTAGCTTATACCGGGGAACTATAGCCAGTAACAAACTGGAACCTATATCAGAAGTGGAAGATCCCTTCAAACGGAAGATCCGATTCAAATTTATCCTGCAGGTTTGCCACCAACTGCCAAAAGTCTTGTTCCTGGATTGGTACATTTCATTCCGAATAATACCGCATTGATGTTTCATACGAATGGTTTCATATCTTACCCGAAATTTGCAGCCAGAATACATCAAGATAGTTCATATAAATCATTCCTAGTTAATAAAACAATAGTCTCTCAAGAGGTCAATGATCTCATCCAATCATTCATAGATTTAATGCCTCTGGCATATCATAGAAATAAGTTATCGTTAAAAAAATGAGAATGAGGAACCCGATCAGTTCTGGGAGCGGGAGCGTATCCCTCGTCGTAGCAATAATCAAATTAAAACGAATTGGAAATAATCCACAAAAATACACCTTATAATTAATAAATGCACTGAATATCACGAGTATGAAAATATATATCAAACACAAAAAATGTTAACATGCACTTCTATCTCACCTGTAATATCAAAATACACGACACACGGTTACTGATGTCACTGAGACCTTGGAAATCTGCCTAGGGTTGGAAGGTAACTGATAGTAGTTAGGCCATATCATCCACGTTATGTACTCCTAAATGATAAAATAACAGTGACGTCACGCCCCTTCCCACGATATCCAGAATTGTGCAGGCATACCATGTGGCACCATCCATGAAGGTTTGACGAATTGTGCATGCATAGAGGTGAAACCTAGTAGAATAACGTATATAAAGGTAGGGAAAGAGATATTTTCTATATGATTCACCATGGACCGAGAAAGATTACAGATGTACATATATGTAGGCGGTATAAATGCATTTATTTTCCTATGCATACCTGAAATGGTATCAATAAGTGATAACAAATGCAACTCAAACAATGTAAACAGAAGCTGCGAATTGAATGATCTCATTAATCATGATCATAAGTTTTTTTTTATAACAGACTTCACATGCTGTTTGAATACATATGAGAATGCATTGACATACATGCACTCCCTATTTCATAATACCGACTAACGCCACAATTTATTTGAGAAAAAGCGATTGTATACTCACGGGAAAAAAAATCAACAGTGACCTGCCAAATAGATCCCCAATTACGGAATGCTGACTTGATGGGGTTCCCACCACCGCCACTATGCACGTGACTATTCAAACATTACCAAAGTGAAAGGATCCCATCTTTCTTTGAAGAGTGTCAAAAAATCTCCACGGGGTCCGAAGGGTCAGTCATCGAAAGAGGCGTACCCATACATTCATCTGCATTGCTCTCACGAATTAAAAATGTCAACAAAGCTTATGAGTCTTAGCGTGTGTAAAAAAACGTCCAGAAGGTTCGAAAGATCACCCTTTGAAGGGAACACTGTCGGGGTACTGCATCTGCAGCGTTTACTATAGCTTTGGCCTGTACTGTGTGCATAAT